>OX596260.1:2507685-2705226 GCA_951394255.1 Polyploca ridens
AAAAATTACAGGACCCCAATGTATGACTAAAATGAGATCATTAAAAAAAATTTTTAAAAATGTCAAAGATCACAATTCCAAGTCTGGCAATGATCGAAGAACTTGGAAATATTATGATGTTAGTACATGTTGAGACAATACAGTATAGTAGATTATAAAAATGTATGTCTAATGCAATAATATATGTCTCATTAATTATACAGCGAATGAATGAAATTTTTGGGTCACGGGCATGGGCTACCCCAGTATCCCTAGTTACAAGTGAGGAATCTCAGCAGCCTACACCAAATGAGTCTGTTCCTGCTGCCTCAGCATCTATAATAAATCAATCACCACCATCTACAGCAGAACCCATCCGACCAAGAGGTATAAATTTCCTCTGTTCTTCTTCTATATAAATACATAATTACCTGGCTGGTACGTATGTAACATGAATGCGAAAAAAGCTATTCTTATTTAATTATCAAAGAAGATTCAATAAAATGAATCGGTTTCAATGGAATCATCAGATGATGAGACGATCCTGTCCATGCAAAGGAAGAAAATTTGCTTGAACACCAGAACTCAAAATTATGTAGAATGTTTATTTTTAATAAATAAAGAGGCAAGAAAAATTTAATGAGAAAACATTTATTTATGGATTTTGATTTTCAGAAAATAGAACGAGTTTGATACGAATACTAGAATTAAAAATGCAACAGCGAGAGCGTCATGAAGCCGCACGTCAACGGCGACACGAAGAAAGGTTGGCCAGTGACCAAATGATGATCCAAACATTAAAAGATTTTATGACAAGCGGTCAATAAGACAGTAGAAACGCCAAGAAAATCTTATAAGTAATAATCAAAATCAATAAGTCAATTTATTCATTTTAGGCCCTGGTAAGGCACTTATGAACGTTAAATTGGTACATACAGTTGAATTTACCAATAATTCTAACCTAATTGTTGCTGTGATTTTAATATTAATAAATAAGTGTATATTGAATTAAACATGACGTATAGGTAAATTGTTCATAATGCTATTTCTTTTATTTTGTCCTTGCGTTGTCAATTCGCCTCGTCCTTCGTCCTGATGATCAACTGTTAAACAAGGCTCTGTTTCATTAATATCAATGTGGAGGTCGTCATTGTTTGTCAAACATATATTATGAAGAATGCAACATGCTGCAATATACTGGGGCATTTTTTTAATATTTTTCATAGGCAGACAATTTAGTAAACTTCGCCATCTTCCTTTCAAGAGTCCAAAACATCTTTCTATAGTTATTCTTGCTGATGATAAACAAAAATTGTAATTTATTTGTTTGGCAGTTAAATGCCCATTGTCCTTAAAAGGAGTAAGCAGCCTTGGGTGTATGGCGTAAGCAGCATCCCCAACCAGATGTGTGTTGTAGGGAAATTTTGTATCATCATTAAGAAATGAAGCCACCGGAGAGTTTCTAAAAATTCGTTGGTCATGAGATGATCCAGGAAAGCCGACAAATATATGTATTAACTCTCTTCTATTGTCGCACACAGCCTGTAATCAATATACAGAAGAAATTATTAGAATTAGGAAATTCTAGTTTGTAGAAAATGTTTAGTTATATTAGTTTAATATTAATCTGTACTACTATCAGAGGTGGCGGTTCGATCCTCGGCCCTGCACCAATGACGTATTTGATAAGTTATGTGAAGTTTTCAATGCCATCACTCAAATGGTAAAGGAAAACATCATGAGTAAACCGGCACATCCTAAAACCTCAAAAATTCATGGACATGTGATATCTACCAAGCCACACCAGTACAGCATGGTGAGAGAAGGTTAGTATTCCAGCAGTGGGAGCATCATGTAAAAAGGGCCAATTCAACAGCCTAGTTGTGGTTATAACAGATAGAGCAACAAGTATCCTGTATTATTATTATTAGGGTTAAAAGCTATTTTAATAGTTAACATAAAACAAACCTGTAGTTGGATAGATGCATATCCCTTGCGGTTTATATAGTCTTCAGGATGCTCCTTAGGGACTTCAATTTCGATGTGAGTTCCATCAATAGCCCCTATTGTACCAGGAAAGCTGCTTATATTTTCGAATCCCCTTTTTATTTGGTTGGATTCAGTGGGAGAAGGCCACTTAATTAATTTATCAATTTTGGCCACAAGTACTTTTGTGACTCTACTCACACACAAATGAGCAGTGGATTTGGATACATTAAACCTGTCACATATAGATCTGAAAACAATAAAAAATTTACATGATTATTTCAATTTAAAAAATATTTAATTCATATATTATTAGAACATATGTTATAACATAACATTACAGTATGAAAAAAACATATTAAACTGACCGATAACTTTCTGTATTGCCCATTCTCCATATGGCAATAAGCAATTGTTTCTCTGGGTCTATTTGGTCACGTCCATTATTCTTTCGAACTAGCTCTTCGCCAAGTATACTCAAAAGAAATTCAAATGTAGTCCTTGTAAGTCTGCAACCAATAATTATTAACATATTTTGCAGTAATGATAGGGACAGATGACAAAATGAGATTGCACAGGGCTCAATAAGCTACATTGATAAGATCTGTGTTAGTAAATCAGGTACATACAAATACAAGTAGTGTATCAATCCCAATAGTACTAAGCTACAACTCTATAATAATGAATTACCTTAGGGTAAATATCCTGTTTTACACATTGACTTATGTGACATTGCTTAATGTGATCACAAGACTTAAGATAGCAGCATGGATCATATTTAAATGGCTATATTAACTTGCCTGAAATGAGACTTAAACTCAAAGTCGCTATATAGATTAATAGTAAGCTCTACATAATTTTCAGTTCTGGCTTTCAGGCGCATTTTTTTCCTTTGCAATTAGATGGACTGGATTATCTCATCATCTGATGATTCGGATGAAAACGATTCATTTTCTTGGATCTTCTTTGATAATAAAGAAAAGAGAATAGCTTTTTTCATTTTGAATATCTGGAGCAGAATAAAATTTTTGTTAGGTACCAATATTTTAGTGTATCAATCCCAATAGTATTAGTACTATTGTATTGTTGTAGCTTAGGCTACAACTCTATAATAATGAATTGCCTTAGGGTAAATATCCTGTTTTACACATTGACTTATGTGACATTGCCTAATGTGATCACAAGACTTGAGATAGCAGCATGGACCATATTTAAATGGCTATATTAACTTACCTGAAATGAGACTTAAACTCACGAGTCGCTATATAGATTAATAGTAAGCTCTACATAATTTTCAGTTCTGGCTTTCAGGCGCATTTTTTTCCTTTGCAATTGCATGGACTGGATTATCTCATCATCTGATGATTCGGATGAAGACGATCCATTTTCTTGGATCTTCTTTGATAATATTGAAAAGAGAATAGCTTTTTTCATTTTGAATATCTGGAGCAGAATAGATTTTTTGTTAGGTACCAATATTTTAGTGCAAATACATTTATTTTATCAGGGAAATGTAGGTATAACTAACCTGTGATATACCAATCCGTCCAATTAATACAGTTGTACTACAATGTATAAAGATTTATTACTTTATCTACTGTGTAATAATAATTCAATCACAAACTACTGAAGTAGCCAGTATACTATTGTAGTCTTCGTACTAAAAGGATACGAATTCAATGATAGCTACAATGGCTACAAGACAAGTGAATAAAAAAGATAAGTGACAGGCGATAAGCATGCAAATGTCATTTTTGTATCGTTCGATTTGGGAAAAATCGTTTGTGGCAAAAGTTGCAAAATTGTTGAAATTTTCCAATTCGAACGCATGAACAAAAATGCCCATTTTGAAACTGTTAAAAACGACATCACTCCAATTCGAACGCACCATTAGTTCACTCGCGAGTACCAATCTGTCAATAAGGAACTTTTGACAGCTGAATATAATGTGGTCCACTGTTCCTTCTTCAACTCCGCAAAATGTACAGACATTGCTTTGAATTATATTTAACTTTGCTAGGTGTGATGGTGCTTTATTATGTCCATAACGTAGTCGGTTTATGGTGGTAATAAAATCACGACTGGCTCTTTGCAGGCTATCATACCATGGCTTTACTGGTAAGTTTTCTTGAATGCTACCGTACCACCGTCCTTTCGTTTCTTGGTCTTTCTTCCACATTTGCTCCCATAACATACTTATAGCTAGCCTTACATTACTCAAATAATCAGTCATAGGTACATACATAGTATCGGAGACATCGAGTGCATTTACTCCTCCGTAAGCGGCTTTGTCGGCCATTTCATTTCCAGTGATTCCTCTATGAGAGGGCACCCACATAAATGAAATTAGTTTCCCTGTATGATAATATTTGTATAACAATTCTTTAATTATGTACAGAATGAAATTAGTTTTAAAGTGAATCTTTAAATAGCTCAATCCTCTTATAAAACTTAAAGAATCTGTTACAATTAGAAAATATTTACAATTATCTACATTTCCAATTTGCAGAAGAGCCTGATATACTGCATAGGCTTCTGCGGTGAATATTGTACAAACATTCTGCAAAAGAAAACTCTGAGAAGAATTTTTTTGAGGATCATACACAGCACAGCGCACATAATCCTTACCCTTACTACCATCTGTATATAAAGTGTAGTAATTATTTTCTGATAAAAATTGCAACATCTCTGAATTATTTGTAATTGAATCTATTACTGTAATTGGGTGCATTATGCTTTTGAACTGGGAAGAATAGCAGGGCCAAGGGCACTGTTTTTTGAGTTTATAGCTGTTGTTTTCAATTTCCAGAAAAATGTGATACAACATTGGGGAGTTACCAATAAGGAGGCTCTCACCAGTTGCTAAAGGACCTGACACATTGATTCTACAAGGTATAATCTTGTTAATAATTTGCATGTTATCAGAGTACAGTAGTTTAAGGCAATACCGTTCGGCAAGTAGGAGACGTCTCAAGATCAGTGGCATAATTTTAGTCTCTACTTCCATGGCCCTTATGGGAGTTGAGCACATTGCACCCGATATTATTCTCAGAGATTTATTCTGCAGTATATCTAATTTTTTGGCATGGTAGCTATTCATATATGCCAAAGAACTATAGTCAAAATGACTTCTCACAATAGCTTTATATAGAATAGACAATATTTTGGGGTCAGCACCCCATGACACTCCAGCCAGACATCTTATTATGTTAATAGCTCTTAAAGCATTTTTAGAAATATACCGAACATGTTCTTCGAAAGTCAGTTTTTGGTCTATGATGATTCCTAAGAATTTCTTTGAATGTACTCTGTTTATAGATTCTCCACAATACGAAATAACACTAGATGGATCATCATCACCAAAAATCATTAAACTGCTTTTTGTAGCATTGATCTTTAAACGTAATCTATCATTATAGTATAGACTCAACTGATTTAATGCTCTATTCATATTATCTATAGCAACTTGCAAGTTCTGACTGCTACTATACAAAACAATGTCATCTGCGAATTGCAAAATATTTACTTCACTAGTATTTACAAATTTACATATTTCACATGTGTACAAATTATATAGTAATGGTGAAAGAGTGGCGCCTTGCATTGTGCCTTTCGATGCACTTCTAGGACCATGTAAGATGTTATTATACTTAACATATAAGGTTCTATCATTTAAATAATTATAGATCCACTGACATAGTAGACCAGGTATACCCACATTAGACATAATGTTGACCAAGATACCTGGGTCGACATTATCAAAAGCTCCTTGGACATCTAAAAATACACAAACAGTGTGTGATTTTAAATTATTTGCACGTTTCAGGTCTGAGATGAGTGACATGAAGCTGTCAGCGCAACTACGCCCACGACGGAAACCATACTGCACATGTGGGATGATACCATTAGCCTCTACAAACCAGTCCAGACGGACTTTAATCATATTTTCGAATAGTTTACCGAGACATGAGGACAAAGATATAGGACGATACGAACTGGACTGTTCTGGAGATTTATCAGGCTTCAGTATGGGGATAACACACTGTGTTTTCCATGATTCAGGGATAATTTGTTTGAGCCATAAAGCATTAAGAATGTCAAGAAAGAGGTGCTGAACAGATGTATGGAGTTCTTTAATTACAATATATGGAAAGTTATCTAGACCTGGACTTGAGTTACGCCTAGATTGTAGACTTGATGTGAATTCATTCCATGTAAATGGTTCCAATAAAAATTTTGAATTGCTATTATTATTGTTACTGTTAAAATAGTTGATTAAGTTACTAGTCTCTTTTAAACCACTATTATCAGACAGTTTATCTAAAAAGGTAGGTATGAACTCATCTTTATGGGATCTAATGCTAGACTTAACACCCTTAAAAATCTTAATCATGTTCCATATTTTGCTTATAGGGGTAGTTCTATTAAAAGTATTGCACAAATCATTCCATCCAGTTGACTTCTGCTCAGAAATGGTTCTCTTTTTTAATGCATCAAGTCTCTTATAATTTATATAGTTATCTATTGTAGAATCATTTCTGTACAGTTTCAAAGCATTATAGGATGCTATTACACTTTGTTCGCAAACCTCATTCCACCAAGGTGCTGGAGGTCTGCTAGCAAAGTGGGCAGACTTAGTGAACTTTGGAACAACTATTTGCATAAGGGACTCAAGACGTATACAAAAATCGGTATAGGAAGAGAGTGGGTCTACTTGATTAATTGTAAAATCGCCAAACGCATTTTTTGAAAGTTCATTATATTGGCGCCAATCAGCTCTTTTGTACAAAAATTTATCAATGGGAGGGTTAATTTGGTATTTTTGTATGGATAGGGATATTTCGGTTATAGTTGGATAATGGTAACTTCCCATACAATCATCATGCACAGACCACTCGCATAACGGTGCTAAGCATGCGCTAGCAAAGGTGACGTCAATGGCTGAAGCGTTGGTTCTAGGACGGTTCACTGTAGTGAAACTGCCATCATTTAAGATGCACAAATCACACTCATCTATAACATCATATAAATCTTGTCCGCGGCCCTTAGTAGATAGGCAACCAAATGCAATATGGTGAGCATTAAAATCACCACTTATAAAAATAGGTTTAGGTAGGTCTCGAATTATATTGCGCAGTCTATGCAATCTTATGTGCCCACTGGAAGGAGGACAATATACGCAGAGTATAGTCACACTGCCACGCTCGGTAGATATTGACATAGCTATAGTTTGAATGTCCTCATAGAATGTTGTGTTTAAAATATTATATTTAGTCTCTGGTTTAATTAATATTGCTACACCATTGTGAGGATTCTTAGATGTTCTGGAATGGAGATTATAACCGGGGATTCTAAAATTGTGATGGTCTTTAAACCAAGTTTCATTAAGCAAGCATACATCAATATTTTGTTCTAGCATAAACTTAGTTAATAAGGGCTTTTTACTATTGGCACTTTGGATGTTAAACTGCGCAATCCGTAATTGGGACGTTTTAGGGGGACTTAAATCCATTATGGGGATAAATTTTTAACTAATATTTCTTCAATGAATAATGAAGTAATTGGGGTGGGATCAGACTTATTACCAATCTCTACCAATGTTTTTACTAGGGCCGCTCGTACTTCTTTATTAGCTATAACCTGGGCAATGAAGTCCATAGGGTGATCTTGTGGGTTCAGCGCCTGTGCAGCAGGCTTGTTATTAACATTTTTTTTAACATTTTTCTTTTCAGTATTTACTGGAATATTTACATTATTTACAGGGGGATTTACAAGTTGACTCTTAGACAATGGCAATGCAGGGTATTCGATCGACTTTGTTTGTGCGATACTCGCGTATGTTATTTTACTTTTCTTTTCTTCTATTTTTCTTAATTTAATGGGACATTCTCTTGCTATTGCTAGGTGTGGGCCTTGGCAATTAGCGCAACATATCTCTTTAGGTTTATCACAATCTTTGTAAAAGTGTTCACCAGAGCAGATCGAACACTTCTGTTTGCCATTACATATTTTAGCCGAGTGATTAAATTTCATACATTTGTAACATTGTTGCAGCGGTGGGATATATTCAAATACCCTGTATGAGAATAGATCATATTGTACATTGTCAGGTAAGATATTGGATAAGAAAGTGATACTGACTGTTTGCAGAGGAACTCTGTCCCGTCCTACTTTTTTTGTGAATCGTCGTATACAGATAATTTCGTAAATGGAACTCAACTTAGTGTATAAGTCCTTATTTGAGATATTTGCTGGGACAAATCTTATGATGCCAGTTTTTTCTATTTGGGTAGCCGGTATGTAAGCCTTTACGTTGTACTTTTCTAAGAATGCAGTGTTATTTAGAAAGTTGTTTGCTGTATTATATTGTTTGAACATTACTGCTATTTTATTTGCATTCAATCGCTGTATTGCCATCACACCTTTAACATCCGTCGTGAAAATATGATTGAGATATATAGGACTTTTGTTGCCCAATCTCTCTTTGTGGTTGATATGCTCAACAAAAACTTTAAACTCTGTTTTATTTGAGTTTTCTGGATACTGTCTTTTATAATTAGGTTTAAAATAAGGCACATAAAGTACATCAGAACGCTCACCGCCACCGCTATCATCATTCACTTCATCAGTCCGAAGCCGCTTGGAGGAGTTGGGCGGGTTGTCCCCGCCCCCCTCATTCCCATCCATTTTATTTTTTTGGTATTAATTAAAAGTGAATTTATTCTTTTACACAATAAAAAAAAAATTACAAAATGTAATTTCAAATTTTTCCGCGTGCGCTTTTTTCAATTTCCCGCCAAGGAATGACGGCTGACGCAGTGCTGCAAATAGTGTTGCCAGGTCCCGTGTGTCAAATTTCGGAACGTAAGGATAAAATAATCGGGATTTTGGGTTTCAAATCGGGACAGTTTTTTTTTTCATAATCATTAATTTAAATTTTTTTCATGAAAGTCTGATTTTGGTGAGAAAATTTGAAAACTTAAATATTTTTATGAAGTAACAGCTTAGTTATTTTCGTTTTTCCTGTCAAAATATCGAATATACTGAAGCCTCATGAGGTTGGTGAAAAATCGGGACATTTGGCGTCCCGATCAAAGGTTAATCGGGACGTGTCACCAGACCCCTGAAAATCGGGACGTCCCGCGCAAATCGGGACACCTGGCAACACTAGCTGCAAACCCCAACTTGCTAAAAAGAAGGATATTTATGCCAAAAATCCAGGAGACATGGACAAAAAGAAGGAGAATTAAAAAAAGCCCTTTTTGCTTTCTTTAGAATAGTAGTAATTTTATATTCTTCTCCTTAGTTTTAAGTTTTGCAAACAAATCCTTTTTTTTAGGACTTATTTTTGTCAGTTACAATAAATCACTTTCACATTGTCCGCTCTGTCAGTGTCCATAAAACACTTTCACGGATTTTAACACAATTTGAAAAATCGCGATACACGTAATTCATTTCATTTCACTTTAACTTCACATGGATTGATCTTTGTTGGATAAAACACCACCTTTAAATATGCAATAGAACTCAAAATACAATTTATGAAAATAAAACGAAAACGCAACGTCATCGCGTCACTTTGCAAGTTTAATTCGGAATCTGAAGCACTTTACATTGAT
The DNA here is from genome assembly GCA_951394255.1 of Polyploca ridens. NCBI lineage: Eukaryota > Metazoa > Arthropoda > Insecta > Lepidoptera > Drepanidae > Polyploca > Polyploca ridens. The sequence goes on from OX596260.1 coordinate 2,517,270, forward strand.
TTATTATGTTTTGAGAGCATTGATTGATATATTTTATATTAATAACAGGTGTTATTCTTAGAAAAATATACAATGTCGTACACTTGGCTCAAATCGTGATAATCCAGGAGATTTTCATTGAAGTGAAAAATAAATAAGGAGATAAGGAGACATGTCCTAAAATCATGGAATCTCCTGGAAAAGAAGGAGAGTTTGCAGCACTGGGCTGACGTCCTCCATCAGCCGGTTACCATGACAATCAGTGCTGCCAGTACTTCGTAAGGTTTTCCCATGGTGGCGGCCGTGATTTCAAGGAATTTATATACTACGTAACTGGAAGGTTCACTGATACACAAAACGCGGTTCGAAAGAGACTACTTTATAGGCGCTGTGTCTCTTTCTAAAAGAGTGGCCATTATTTATGAACTAAGCAGGAAATCGGAACTAAACAATTTGTTGGAGTAAAAATAATTAAATATCATTTGAATAATTTTTATGATGTCAGCAATATACTTAAAGCAATAGGTAAGTACCTATCGAGAAAAATAATCACTGTTCGAAAGAAACTATAATATACCATTGAATCAGAGATAATATTGTTATCTTATTGAGGAGAGAACTTTCTCTTGGTTGCTAGTTGCATATGCAGGTAGTCGGGTAGTGAGTCAAATCATGATTTTTTTGTATCAAAAACAGTTTTATTAAATAAAATACGTTACTTTCTTAGAATGTATTCCCAAACAATGGTAGATAAATTTTCAAGCTACGATTCTTAATTCACTGTTGATGATTCGAACTAATTAGAGCCTTAAGTTAACGATTTGACAGGTATTTTGAAGATATAGGTATCAAAACTCCTCATTAAGACAAGTATGATTACAGTGAATTAAGAATCATAGCTTGAAAATGTATCTACCATTTTTTGGGAATACATTCTAAGAAAGTAACGTATTTTATTTAATAAAACTGTTTTTTTGATACAAAAAAATCATGATTTGACTCACTACCCGACTACCTGCATAGCAACCCGCCCTGCTTCGCAATGGTCCAATGTCGTAATCATGTGGTGTCGAGCGATTTGCGCGCCCGCGCCCTCCGGTCAAGATATTGTGAAAACTATTTATTGCTAATTTTAAATCTGTGATATCTTTTATAGTATAAATGATAATGATTTTCTGTAAAGAGCAAACCTTATCTACATTAAATGCTCGTCGCAACTAACTTATTTAAATAGATAAGGATTAATATTATAATATAACCTAAAAAAAAAAACAATCGCATAAAAATGGTTACTGTGGGTTATCCATAGGATATATACTTATTATTGAACTTTTGTGTGTTCCCATATCTATGATAATGTGAACGGCTACTTTTTATGCGGCTTGGTGGTGTATACTTATTTTTGTCTTCGAATGAAGTTAAAATAAATTAAAAAGAAATAGGTAGTATCCAATTTTGGTGTTGTTGATTATATACTCATTGGTTGCTTACATAAAACGAAACAAGACATTGGCGCGTGAAAATGTCGATATTGGCAAAATCTTGCATAGTTTTTCACGATTTTGGTTATTTTTTTTCGTAAACCAGTTATTTCCCTAACTTGAAACTTTGTGTAGAGACTTCTAATAATGTGACCTTCCTGTAAAAAAATATGAACTCCCAGATCGATGGATGTCAAAGTACAACTTACCCCGTTTTTTTGAATGATTAAAAAACTAGTGTATAATTGCTCTACTGTGACAAAATTTCAAGCGATTTGCATTCATATTAGGCAGCCCGCGCACGAGCGATAATCGCTGATGAATTATTTTGACGCCAAATATTCAGAGTTCTTAGAAAGAACGACTAATGCAGCTACAAAAAGTAGGACGTCTGTGGACTCCCTATCATTGACCATAGTGAAAATGTGTTAAATATACCTAATTAATTACCTAACGTCACAAAGTGAAATAATATTTATAGTAAATATCCTGAAATTTAAATCTAAATGGACATACTACCGATACATTTCGAAATTTTCTTACCTGTGAAAGGATATCCCACAACCTGGATACGATTCCTTCTTGGGTGTAAGAACACAAGTGTAGACCAGTTTAGTAAAAAAAATTACGAAAAACTGTTTAAAGAACCAAAAATCACAGTAATTATAAAACCGACGCCAATCACATAGACAAATAATCCGCCATATTGTTACCTTTATTTGCAATGGGTCACCAGCATATTGCTATAACATTACTCCTATCTTTCAAAAACTTTTATAATAGTGTGGAAACATTTTTTATTAAGTGAGAAATGAAAGCAAATTCATTTAGTTACCTATGTAAAACGATGTTAGTTATAGATGTTATTAGGCTCGCGACACTAAGTGTCAATGGGTTCTACAAACTAAATTCGTTTAAAAATATAAAAGGTCGACCTTGTCGCCTAAATTCCTTAAGTTTTTAATATTTGTTGGTATGTGTCCTTCGCGATCATTAATGAGTGTGGAAATAGCGTCAGTATCAGCTGATTTAGCTCAAATTCATTTTTGTCATGGATCAGCTGGATATTTTACAGTACACGTCACTTCATCATGTTGCTTAGCAATCATTGCTGCACATGCGCAGCTTAGCGAAGAAGGGAGATTGGCTGTTGTCTAATTTTTGGCACTTCAGCAGATCCCCCGGCCAATCAGAGACTTTGATTTTGTGTTGTCATCTGCCGAGGAGCCGCCGATCTCTGCCGAGTGTTTCCGGTGGTTATTGACAATCTTCGTCAAGTGCATGTCAAGTGATATCTTTTATTTGTATTTTCAGTGTTTTACTTTCTTTGTTTTCGTATTTTATGTTTTTTAGCATTAATTTAATTGTAAATAGTGTAAAATATGTAAACCTGTTATGTCCAATATTAGCCCGCCTACATTGCTCGAGTGTCCCATCTGTGACGACAGAAAATTATACAAGGGGCAACGAGGTTTAAGAATACATTGCAGTCGTCAGCATGTTCCACGCACGTTCCTTTCCTCTTCAGCGGTCCGTATTGACTCCAATGTTGTAGGTACAGATGGGACTACAAGAAATGATAATTTCCCTTCAAAATTAGCATATTTAAAAAGCAATTGCAAAATTTTTAAACGAGTACCTAAGGGAGCCCGTGCAACAGCAGCTCGCAGTTTTAGTGCATGTGTGGCCAAGGTGGTCTCCCAAAATTCATCTCAGGCCTGGGAAGATCTTTTAACATTTTCATATCGATCATTCCACATTGTTGGCAAACATAACAACCGCTCCTTATCATCTATCATTAAACATAACCTGTCACAACCCATTTCAGTACTGCCTATTGTTGACTCAAGGAACAATCTCAATTTTAACAAGATCAAACTCATTGAAAACAAGATTTCAGATGGAAATATTAAAGGAGCAGCCAAGCTCCTTTTCTCTTCAGACTCGATAGCTCCAAATTCATCGGATACCTTACTTACCCTCCGTGAGAAACATCCCTCTTCACCCACAGCCCACATCCCAATCATCCCTTCTCACACCTCTCACCAGCCTTTAACTGTTGATTCCGAAACTGTTTTTAATGCCATTCGGTCATTTCCCAATGGCTCTGCTGGTGGTCTGGATGGAATCACCCCGCAGCACCTTAAAGATATGATCGATCCCTTTTTAGGGGAACCAGGAAATGATTTAGTCAAAGATCTTACAGAGCTAGTTAACCTTATACTCTCAGGTTCAGTCCCTACCAATATTACTCCCATTTTATTTGGAGCAAATTTAATATCATTAAAAAAGAAAGATGGGGGTATCCGCCCTATCGCCGTTGGGAGTACTATAAGACGACTGGTGTCCAAAGTGTGCTGCCGGGAGTTTCACACCAGACTCATTCCATTATTTGAGCCAAAACAGTTAGGCTTTGGAGTTAGAGGCGGGTGCGAAGCAGCCGTACATGCAGCCCGCACTTTTCTTAAATCCTCTGATTTTGATGTTTTAGTTAAAATTGACGTTCACAATGCTTTCAATTCTGTGGACAGGGCCTCGTTTTTATTAGAAGTTGAAAGAGAACTACCTGAAATTTCAAAATACCTTTTCCAAGCTTATGGGGCCCCTTCTAAATTATTTTACGGAGAAAAGGAGATTGAGTCTTGTGTTGGTTGCCAACAAGGAGATCCCCTTGGACCAGTAATTTTTAGTTTGGCAATCAACCCGATCATAAAAAATTTAGTTTCCAAATTTAATCTTTGGTACCTTGATGATGGCTCACTGGCAGGAGACGCGTCTTCAGTACATAGAGATCTTAAGTCCATCACCAGCAGCTTCAACAACATTGGTCTAAAGCTAAATTTTACCAAATGTGAAATATTTTTTGCTGACCACGTAAACGACGTAACAAAATTGAAGTTACTCAGCGATTTTAATATTTTAATGCCAAATATCTCAGTATCAGATAAAGGTAACCTTTCCCTGCTTGGTGCACCAATTTTCGACGTGGCGTTTCCTGACCATATAAATTCTAAATTAGAAAAATTCCAACAGTCGTCTGATCTTTTATTTAAAATAAAACCACACATGGCACTTTTTATCCTTAGACTGTGTCTATTCACTCCAAAATTTTTGTATCTTCTACGAAGTTGTAGTTTTTGGCATTTTCCTACTTTAATTAACCCGATAGACAATGTTATGAAAAATGCATTAACGCAAATTTTAAATTTACAGTTCGACGACCGCTCTTGGAGACAAGCAACGCTTCCTATTAGGTTAGGTGGCCTTGGTATTCGGACAGCTTCAAGTATAGCTCTCCCGGCTTTCCTTTCATCAACTCACAGCACTCTGACACTTATCAGCAAAATTCTTAATTTACCCATAGCTGATGTTCGTGTCAGTGGTCTTGTGGATGCAGTGACTTTCTGGATTTCTTCATTCCCGGGGGAAAATATTCCCAATAATCGAGAGTCACAAAAAGAGTGGGATTCGCCACAGGTAAATTCTAAATTTGCTTGTCTTCTTGAGCACAGTAATGACACAGATAAAGCTAGACTGTTGGCAGTTTCCCAAAAAGAATCTGGCTATTGGTTGCACTCGCTCCCTTCACTTAACATAGGTACCCTTTTAGAGGCGGCGGTGCTCCGTATTGTCATATGTCTTCGCTTAGGCGCCAAAATTTGCGAACCTCACACCTGTCGCAGCTGTAGTTGTCATGTTGATGATCAAGGACTCCATGGTCTTTCCTGCATAAAAAGTGCAGGTCGGATATACCGCCATGCCACGCTAAATGATTTAATCCGCCGGGCTCTTGCCACCGCCGGCGTCCCAGCTAAACTGGAACCCAGTGGCCTCTCCAGAGACGATGGCAAGAGACCTGATGGTGTGACATTAGTGCCGTGGCGATTAGGCCGTACTCTGGTGTGGGATGTTACCTGTGTAGATACTTTGGCAGCCTCCCACATCCATTGCACGCACCACAGAGCAGGAGCGGCCGCAGAAAATGCACAGTTCCTCAAACGCCGCAAGTACTCATTTCTAAATGACGACTATGAATTTGCGGCACTTGCGGTAGAGACCATGGGCCCTTGGTCATCTGACACTAAATCTGTAGTAGAAGACATTGGCAAGCGTTTGGTCTTGGCCTCTGGGGACTTGAGAGCAAAGTGCTTTTTTGCCCAGAGACTAAGCTTGACTATTCAGCGGGGTAATGCAGCTAGCATAATGGGTACCATGGATAATTTAGAAGATAACTTATTTTAAATATGTTTTTAAATTCCTTTATCTTTTTTCCTTTTTTTTCGTTTTTCGTTTTTTCGTTTTTTGTACATATAGTTTTTAACATAAAATGTATTACTTATTAATGTACTTATTCCTGTTATAGATGTTTGCAATCATTGTCATTGAACATGTATAAAATATAGAGACATCCAAAATTAATTGTTCTCGCAAAAAAAACGATCCTTGTGACATTTTAGTGAAATTACGTATTTCCAATATTCCTGTTGTTTCTACCATGCCAATTTAATTGTATGCTGGCAACTGTGTGAAAGGGACACGGCGCCTAAAAAGTGAGTCTCTGTCGAGACCGTTTTTCTTCATACCTAAATTGAATTTAAAAATGGACGTTATGTAATACGTCAAAACGACAAAAACTCGAAAAATATCAAATTTCCCGCCTCGATACTGATGTTTAACCTTAAGCATAATAATTATCACCTATGACCTTAAGCATGTCTAGCATCCCCGGTGATAAAAACGCTCATTATTCCAATAAAATCAAATGCTTGCAGCCATTGAATTATTACACATAGAAACAAAGTACACGCGCGAAACATAATCCATTCAATTGGAGCCATAATGGCTCCAAATGACCGCCGCGCTGTCAGTGTACTGACTGGCGTTTTAGTGAGTGGAGCTCTCAGAAAAATAATAAATATGACGGTTTGTGCAGTAAAATTGTGTCATAATTCATCAGGGAAGAAAGATTAGAATTCTGTTGTAATATTCCACAGATAAGCCACTAATTTTATTGCGTAATTCATCTAAAATAACAAAATTCAAAAATAAAAATACTTCACTCAGATTTCGAGCTAAGTGTTGCCAGCTGTTTGTGTGCGAATTTGTGTTGTTTTACGTAATTGATACTGATTTTGTAAGAGTAGGAAGTAGAGTAAGTAATTGAGTCCGATAAGTTGTTTCTTTTACTTATAGCTATTATAACTGACTAGCTGTCCCCCGCGATTTCACCCGCGTTCTTGGGTTAAGTAGCCTATAATACTCGGGATAATGTAGCTTCATATTAGTGAAATAATTTCAAGTCAGACTGGTAGTTTAACACAGTAGTAGTTTTACAGGTAGTTTTTTTTACAGAGATTGACCCGTTTAAACAAACAAAAAACTTTTCCGGTTTCTTGTATTATAAATATTAATATTATATTAGTATAGATTCAGTTAGATATTATAAGAATGTATAGCTATTCGTCTTTTATACGATAATGATAATTAAATACCTACATACTTCTTAATCTTCTTTTTCTATACAACCTATCATATATGAAACCTATCATTACCAACAATACCTACTACAAATTGTACGATCGTTCATAGCTTTGCACATTGTCTTGGTTTACTATGTTAAAATACCCGACATAAGTACTATGAAACATAACCATTAAACTAGTAATATTTAAATAACAAGCCTGTGTCTATGATAAATTATCTAAGACGCAGAACATTTTAAACTATTTAATTTATTTTATGAATACTTACTTCCAATTTCATTCACTAGTATCGGAAGGTTAATTTTACCGAAAAATTTCGTTTAGCTTGCAACATTACTCGTGCGCTTGTGTGCGTGTCAGCGAGTGTAATTATATGGTACTACGCACACATTGGTTGTCAAGTGGCCTACGAGTCGCGAGGATTTTTGTTCGATACTTCGCTTCTAAGCGTAATAATTCAATGCTTGCAGCATGTTTAACTGTTCCAAAACCAAATTATCAATTTCATGGTTAATCACGCCGGGCACACCCCGTGGCCGTTGATTGCGCTGATCTGGCGGGAATCGAAGGAAATATCGAGGACTATAGTTCTACCACTTACGCATGATGCGGAGATGTTTGCACTGCACTTACACCGTTGGTAATATGTAGTGTAATGATGTGAAATTGAGTTACTGTATGTTTATCTGTGTGTAGGTGGTGTTTCGCGATGTATTTGTCATGAATTTAAAGAAAATTATATTAAAAAGCGCGGGACAATTATATTGCGGGTCAGGCTCTAGCACAAGCCATAGAGAGAGAGAGAAAAAAAAGACCATAAAGTTTGAAAATTCGCTCCATTTAAAAAATTATACAGCCATCACTATTGAGAACATGCGTAAACGGCGTGACTAAAGGTAATGAATAAACTTATAAATATACTTTATCTGAGAAATAACTAGTTTTTTTCCATTGCGTACTCAACATTTAAGTTTCGTACTATTTTTAAGTGCTGCGCGTATCCGATCGTGAATTCGCTCTGGCAACGCTGGATTGTCTCAGTGTTGCCAACGTAGGCGATTAATAGCCATTTAGGCTACTCAGGACGAAAATTGGCGACATCAACATCTTAATTTTATTCATACCTTTATTGTGGCTTTTGGGCTACTTTAGGCTACCTGCTCTGAAATTCGGCTATTTTAGGCTACTTAAGCTGTGAAAAATGGCGACATTAGGCCCAGTGCTGTTGGCAGCACTGGTTTGACTGTCAATTTAGTTGATAACGGGATAGTGAAGGTGTTTGTCGTGTTAATTATAATAAAATAAACGCTGTAATTATTTTAAAAGATTATCTTAACATATCGAACTTTTCTCGGATACGCTATCTTATCTCGGCAAGGTTAGATCGAACATGTACGATCGCTGCCGAATCCTAGAAGTGACCGTGTTATGATGCGCTACTTTCCTCTTTAATTTACACATTTTAGTACAATAAGTGAGATTTTGTGTGAAAAATGCCGTCCGGACAGAGGGAAACGAACGTGTCGATTCCACTGACACCGACAAGATCTGATTTATACTGGCGGAGAATTTTTAACAAGGTAATTACACAATATATTACGGTTGAAGTCTTCTCTTTTAGGCTTTACCATGAAATTAATAAAAAGCAATTTATTTTCGCTCCTGTTTATATAGTTCTAAGAATCATTATCCTGATTTCGATCCATACTAAAAAAATATTGTTGTATTCTTGTGTACATAGGTAGTTTGACCGGTTTTCTGTTTACGGCTTTATAAATACGTAAGAGTTCGAATTTATTACCGGTTCCCATAACCAATTATATTTTTTTCATTTCATAACCTTGAGTGTACTTTCATTACCTACTTTCATTATGTTCAAACATTCATTTTTTTTTTAATCTAGGTATCTAACTAAATCATCATACAAACCTCATAAAATCCATGCAGTAGGTACCTAGTTATGTAAATCAAACAGACAGCTTTCAATAATAATTTTAATTATTTTGTATACACAGAGAAAACAAATCTATAGTTCATAATATTACTAGCTAGCGGTACCCTGCCATTTCACCTGGATTCCCGGGATAAAAGTCTATAACACTTGGGGATAATGTAGCTTCCTATTAGAGAAAGAATTTTTAGAAGCCAACTGTTTTTGCCTGAGATTAGAGTATTTAAATCATGCTACAGATAATTTAAGTGAAATCTTAGGGCACCTAGACAAGATGGTTGTTGACAATCATCATCGTTAGTAAACAATCAACCTTTGTATGGAATTGACATTTCAAATCGAAATATCACGTGATTTTTAACAATCTTATGTCAATCCCATAAAAAGGTTGATTGTTTAGTAACAATAACGATTGTCGACAACCAAGTAAATATAGATAGATAGATAACTCATTATTGTACAAAAAATATTTAACAAGGTATAAAAATAAATGCTTACAAAACAAAAGTTATAAAACGGTCTAATAGATTAAATCATCCATTAGATAAAGCTGTTTAGTTAATGATAATCTTAATGCCTCTTTTATAAACAAACAAAAATCACTTATTTATCAATTTTATTTATTTTAGAGCTATCTCTAAAAGAGAAATATCTATGTTTGACAACTACTAGTGTATTTTGGGTGATTTTGGAAGCTACCATTCTGCCGGCCTATTGCGTATCATTGGTGGTAATCGTAACGAACACCATTAATTATTTCATCCAATGACGCGCACGCGGTACGACGCGACGATGACCATTCGTGGGCCCTGATTGGATGAAATTAATTAATGGTGTTTGTTAAGATTACCACCAAAGTTACGCAGTAGAGCCCCTGGCCTTGTGTGTTGTATACAGAAAGTTCACTCCCTAATAAAATCTTTATTTAGGTATATGCCTCTCTTTCGCACACATGGTATAATTGGTACATACATAGGTATAATTTTTTACCTAAACTGCTAAATGAGCCAGGTCTGGTGCTGACCATTTATGGCCACATCACAATGATATTTAGGTCAAAACCAAATCATTTAGAAATAAATTAAATTCTAAAATAATAAAACAAATTCCAAAATCGGTATGCACTAAAATGGAGCAATTAATGATGTAGATTCTTGTTTCACCCCGGCACTTGATCCCAGGTGGCAGTTTCAAGGGGCACCAAAATCATGTATGTAAAATAACTGGTTTCATAGATCGCCTAGCATCCAGCGCACCATTTTCTATCGATTATTCATGCTCACACTCCGGCGCCCCCAACACCCTGCGCCCCTAACGCCCTGCGCCACCAAAATCATGTATGTAAAATAACTGGTTTCATAGATCGCTTAGCATCCAGCACACCATTTTCTATCGATTATTCATGCTCACACTCCGGCGCCCCTAACACCCTGCGCCCCTAACGCCCTGCGCCCCTAACACCCTGTGCCCCTAACACCCTGCGCCCCTAAGACCCTGCGCCCGTGTGCGCCGCACACCCTCCAGTATACCTAGGTAAAGCCGGCCCTGCTATTATACCAATAATTTACAAATGGACTAAAATGTATAAAAATTACCTAAATTAAATTATGAAAACTTGGGGCATAGTAATACCTACTACAATATAATTTGATTACGTATTCTATTTTTTGCGTGGTACAGATATTTGGCACAGGTCCAAATATAAGGAAAGGATACTCAGCATTGAATTATTACGCTTAGAAGCGAAGTATCGAACAAAAATCCTCGCGACTCGTAGGCCACTTGACAACCAATGTGTGCGTGAGTACCATATAATTACACTCGCTGACACGCACACAAGCGCACGAGTAATGTTGCAAGCTAAACGATTTTTTTCGGTAAAATTAACCTTCCGATACTAGTGAATGAAATTGGAAGTAAGTATTCATAAAATTAATTAAATAGTTTAAAATGTTCTGCGTCTTAGATAATTTATCATAGACAGGTCTGTTATTTATTTATTACTAGTTTAATGGTTATGTTTCATAGTACTTATGTCGGGTATTTTAACATAGTAAACCAAGACAATGTGCAAAGCTATGAACGATCGTACAATTTGTAGTAGGTATTATTGGTAATGATAGGTTTCATATATGATAGGTTGTATAGAAAAAGAAGATTAAGAAGTATGTAAGTATTTAATTATCATTATCGTATAAAAGACGAGTAGCTATACATTCTTATAATATCTTACTGAATCTATACTAATACAATAAACCGGAAGAGTTATTTGTTTATTTGTTTAAACGGGTCAATATCTGTAAAAAAAAACTACCTGTAAAACTACTACTGTGTAAAACTACCAGTCTGATTCGAAATTATTTCACTAATATGAAGCTACATTATCCCGAGTATTATAGGCTACTTATCCCAAGAACGCGGGTGAAACCGCGTGCGACAGCTAGTCAGTTATAATAGCTATAAGTAAAAGAAACAACTTATCGGACTCAATTACTTACTCTACTTCCTACTCTAACAAAATCGGTATCAATTAAGTAAAACAACACAAATTTCGCACACAAACAGCTGGCAACACTTTGCTCGAAATCGGAGTGAAGTATTTTTATTTTTGAATTTTGTTATTTTAGATGAATTACGCAATAAAATTAGTGGCTTATCTGTGGAATATTACAACAGAATTCAAATCTTTCTTCCCTGATGAATTATGACACAATTTTACTGCACAAACCGTCATATTTATTATTTTTCTGAGAGCTCCACTCACTAAAACGCCAGTCAGTACACTGACAGCGCGGCGGTCATTTGGAGCCATTATGGCTCCAATTGAATGGATTATGTTTCGCGCGTGTACTTTGTTTCTATGTGTAATAATTCAATGATACTCAGCATGCCACTCCGATAATGTCTGAGTCTTATGACGTACCTACTCTTACGAAATTACGATTGTGTTCCGCTACTCACAGTTGTTGTATAGTAAATAAAGACATCGTCATCAGTTGAGTGGTTTAGGCGTAAAAGAGTAACAGATAGACACGAGTTACTTTCGCATTTATAATATTAGTATGGATGCGATGTGATGATCTCTACTGAACCTGGTGATGCTTCCCCTGGTGACATTAAATGAGCCCAGCAGTGCTATGCATATAAGTTATGTACTCTAAGCATGGTACCTAACTGATGCATTTTACGTCAACTTTGTTTTATTTTATCAACAGTTCGTCAACGAAGTTTCCTTTAAACAGTAATCCACCACCACCACCCAGATTACATTTCACAAGGCTTGCGTTTGGCCACCGACTGAAATTTTAAGGAGTCAGCGCGCCGAAAGCTCTACCATTAGATTGCAAGACGCTGTGTATTTACTGTATCGTTTGGAATTCCATTTTGAATTTGGAATGATATAGATTAGACCTCGGAAAATTTTGTGAAAATCCCAAACACCATAATTTATTCTCGCGCGCAAATTCCAGTTGCGCGCGAGTAATTTGCGAATCAAGTTTGTGACTAACATGTTTTTACGGTAAACATGCGTGATGATCATGATTATGTTAATTGTCTTCCACCTGTTCTGTCTGACTTAAGAGTTTCTGTTGGCAAGTTACTAGGCAAAGAAATCATAAAAATATTGTCACTTTGTCTAGATCGGTCAACCCAACCTCGAATGCCTTGACTTGACAAACGTTGTGGACTCGTATCCTACTTTGAGCTTGGAGCTGTCAAGGAAAACATTGTAAGGAGAACATAACATGATGATTGGTGGTATACCATACACATTGCCATGTACATAGAGCTATTATTACTACGTATAGAGAAGACGCCACACATCACAACTATGTTCCGCTCAAGTGAGGCCATCCGGTCACGATAGAACGTACGCGTAAGCGCCGTGAAAATCACGGTGTTTGCGAGAAAAATACTTCTTAAAGCGTTCTGATAGCGCTACGTGTTTCTAATGTCTGCTTAGACGACTAATTATTGTTTCATCGCTACAGAGAACTTTAGTTGACTCAAAAAAAATGGGACATAACCTTTGCTTATGATAGCTTCTCTATACGTAGTATTAATAGCTCAATAGCCATGTACGCTACCGGCATGTGAATATTCCGGCAGGTGAACTTGCCTTCTAGGCTGTGTGCTTACCACCTTCGGCCACATCATCACATGAGTGAGTACCGTGGTGAGATTGTATCGAAACACCAGCATATCCAAAATATAATAGACGGTAATCATAAAAATCTTGTCACCAATTGAAGCTATCTCGCTAAACGATTAAATGCGTTTTTAATGAAATAGAATCACGCTAACTAAAGCAAGTGTTTATTCTTGTTCTACAAGCGGCTCTAAAGACATCGATGGTTTTAATTCCTAATTATGGGGTGAAATTAATCGGTGGTTCCCAATCTTTAGACCATATAGCCGTACAAGTATACGGAAGCCGAATGTCATACCAATTATCAGGTGTACCAAATTAGCAATGGATTTTTCTTGTCAATATGTTGTATCCATCGAGGAATAATCGCTTAGAGTAGTAATACCGAATAATCAAATTCCGCAACTAGTCAGTGATTTGTCACTGATTTTAAACAGTGAGGACCAATCACTGCATCGTGTGTTCTTGACTCGGCCAATCAGAGCGCATGTGTCCTTGGCTTGGTCAATCAGACCGCATTGTCGGCGGTGGGAAATTGGCGGAATATATTTCAAACAGAATGAACGTCATTAATTACGGTACTTTGGGTTAATGTTCGATGGTTGTATCAGATGACTGCAGAACATAGGTAATTCCATAATATTCCATAACACATTGAAAATTCGCTTGGACTTACCTTCAGGTGCACAGACTGTCTGCCTGTCAGTCTTCTGAAAGAAAAATAGTTATGAAATCGTTCTTCTAGAATACATTCATGTAAGAAATGATGCTTCGCTTGTTCACCGTTATCAAAATCATCAAACATGACTCACTTTAAATATAAATCATTCATCGTTGACAGATTACAAATTGGAACAATTGTCGCCTGGACCGGGAATAGATGACTCAGTTGTCTAGACCTATCTTGAATATGACTATATTCCCATAGTTTTTCATCCGTGAGTCATGTTCTGAAAACCTTGGAATTTGATTGGTGATATAGACAAACATTGGTGAAGTTTGAAGCGATGTTGGTAGTGGGTTGTCATCATTCAATAGGCTTGTACTTTTTTTTTCTTGCCGGAGTCTTCTCAGTTCAAGTTGTATTTGGAACAGGTCATTTTGTTAACGTTCATAAGTGCCTTATCACGGCCTAAATTGGATAAATACTTTTTGAATTTGAATTTGAATACATTCGTCCATTCTGACCACTCTCCAGATGACGGACGATCAGTCCTGAAAGACCTTCGTAACGTCATCCGACGTCATTACCACTGATCTAACATCCCTTCATTACCTTCTCAAAATCTTCATTCACGTTATAGCTCTAATTAATGAAGCGATCCTATTCGTCATCTAAAACACATTCCTCGCTCTTACACATTTACACATCTCTGGTGGACATGCATCCTTAGGCAAATGCATAAATATGAACATTACGATACCACCGGTTCGGAAACTGAGATTACTCCGGCAAGCTAGTGAAATAAAACTTGCTGTAACTGTAATGATACATGAATTATGCTACATATATGAAGTCATATCTATTGGGGAATATCTAGCTAGCTTGTTGAATACAGTAACGTTTGATCGAGGCGTTAGATGCATCTGCAAAAGCTAACAATCTTTCCGTACAAGTCACTTTTAGAAAATTAACGAATTAGCACAAAAGTAATAATTAATAAGCACAAACAAACATTTAAAGAAAGGGAAATAAAGCCTCCCATTCTAGTATACTTTAATTTTAGTTAGATTTGCCTTTTTAATTTTTTTTATTCAATATTTGTGAATACTTGCTTGTAAATGTTGCATGAGCCTATAAACTACCTATCTTCAAATCGGTCTAGTATTCCTGACTCTCTTAAGCGTTTAGAAAAAACAAACCATTGAATTATTACACACTCTGAGCTTTATTATAACCGCACGTTTTTGTTATTTTAACATAACAATATACCAGTCTTATGTAAATTAAAGGGACATGAGACAAAAATGTCAAGACCTTTTTCGTTATGAAGGAATAAGCCCCAAATTCTTCTATAGCCTTTTTAAAAATGGAAGTTCTTATGTAGATATTTTTTTACTTGGGCATTGTCAAATCCACAACCGGTTTTTAATATTTCAAATGCTGATTTAAAACATGCTATGCTTCAATAAGTGACAAATAATTTAGCGATAGAACAAAAGGTGTCTTTATCAAAGATAGATATTTGATGAAAACAAAAAAATAAACGCTCAGTAACTACCAGTTAAAATAATGTATTATTCTTAGTTTAAATAATAAAAAGCACATGAGAAGTCCAATACCAGAAAAAAAAATTTACTCCACCACTAAAATGCTGCTTTTGACTACGATCAAAAGCAGCAAGTCGCTATGCATCGAAGTACTGTCTACAATGCGCGATTTTGATACAGCATACGCGATGCAGCCGTAAAATTGCTGTTCGCTGATGCTAAAAGTATAACGTGTGCTGTGTTTGTGGCCAGCGGGGCTACCGCGTAAGTCAATGGTAATGAACTTCATTGGTCACTAACACCCGGTTTCAATAAACAAAAACGAATCGTTTTGCTTACCATTGGTAGGATTTTTTATTGCGAAACTGGGCATATAGATCATTTCGTAAGCTAATTTTACCTGTGATAGCTACTTCCATATGGGAGGGTCTGCTATGCAAAGTTTTGAGGTCTTTGCTTCATTATTAGTAAAGATCTAAGAGTCTTAATTTTAATAAATCTTAACCGATACCGGTCCGTAAATTATTGAAACCGGGCATAAATGGTCTGGTATGGTTTTCTAGAATCTATGTATATGAAAATTAACCCTTAATTCTCCTGGTCACGCTATAACTTGAGAACGGCTTTACCGATTTCATTCATCTTTTTTAATCAATGTTTTCTAATACTTCGTAGAAGGTTCTCACATTAAAAATAATTAAGAAAATTGCGCAGAAACTTAGAAAATGTAAAAAAACTTAACGGTAGGGTAGGGTAGTGTAGGATAGGGTAGGGTATAGGGTAGGATATTACGCAAACGAAGTCATGCCGGGCAGCTAGTTCTATTATACCTATTTATAGAAAAGTGAATATTAAACGGGTTAACAAAGCCTCGTCTGGTGACCCGCTTGCGGTCTCTATGTTATAGAACTCCTGATAATAGAATTTCAATGAAGCCTAGTTTAATGATGTTCATTACGATTGACATACGCGGTAGCCCCGTAGTTTCTCCTTTACAAATATGACGTAAACTGTTTACCCAGAACATTTGTCTGTTCACACGAACGAAACTGAACAGAGGCATATTTTAACAATTCGTTTATGAAACAAATATTTGCTATTGTATAACTCATCTATGTATTCTGACCTAATACTGGAAGCACTTGGTGATAAGGCTGAACTGAAACTTTGTCTTGATTATCTACATTATCTTGATATACAAATATTATGATCTATTATATCAGTGTCTGACTCATTGGTTAAGAGCGGTAGATGCAGACCAAATCATTGTCATCATCACACTGTGTCTATAAACCTCTGTAATATTTGGGTTATCTATCTCAAAAAGATGTTTTTTAATCGGCCTGGTAGTTCCTACGTCGCTTACAACTCTTAGAACTGCTTCACAGTTTTTGGTTCCCTGACGAGAATTTATGCTAAAATAACCCGGAGCGAAAGTCAAACCAATTTTCGCCATGCACCTACCGATGTACTCCAGCAGTTGAGCTCGAGAGCCGGTCCTTGCAGGGTAACAAAAAGACATACCTTTTGCCATTCTTAAACATCAAAAATACTTAGAATAGACAGACTATAGGCTTACCACTTACTTGAGAATGTGGTCAAATAATGTGGGCGTAAAAAATCTTCAAGATCGGTAACAAATTATCAACACCCCAGCCTCCCCTAGACAAGATGGTTTACGACAATCGTTATCGTTAGTAAACGATCATTTGTATGGGATTGACATTTCAAATCGAAATATCACGTGATTTTTAACAATCTCTTATGTCAATCTCTTACAATAGTTGATCGTTTTCTAACGATGACGATTTTCGATAACCATCTTGTCTACTGACTCTGGTATTGCAAGTTTTCATAGGCAGTGATGGCCACTTGCCAAAAGATCGTCTGCCTGCTTGTTGACATAAAAAACATCATCTCATAATCAAACATACAATCATCAGCTTAATCATCATCTCCAATTTCCAGTACGACAAAGACAACGATGGCCACATCTCCTACGTGGAACTCAAAGAGATCATCGAGTCCCGGGAGTACGACCACGACCTTCCGAACAACGTGGTGGAAAAAATCATGGCCCTCGCCGACAGGGACAACTCTGGCTCCTTGGATTTCAACGAATTTGTGGAGATGATGCACAACCCTGCCCTGAAGGCTGTCTTCGGACATTTTGTAGCTAGATACGTCCACTCTATCATACCTAATCGAAGACCTGTTGATACTACTGGTAAGCATTTTTGATTCATATCTTTTTGAGTATAAAGTAGATTTTAAGTTAGCCAGTTTTTAGAAGCTTCGAAGTATCCTGTCTCTGTCGATGACGTGTTAAATGACAAAGATGGCGATATATTTGATCGGGTTTCGTGATGCTTAATGGAGGAGATTGTTTTTGACGAAACTAATATTTGTTTTTAGACTTTGTGTGCTTAACGCCTTTGGCCACATTACTTACCGTGTCCTTATGGTCAACATAAGGCCATAAAAAGGAAAATAAAATATAACAATTTCCTTTTCACATTCTATATGAGGTTTTGCTGTCAGTCAATTAGCATTGTTAAAGATAAAAATAAAACGGCAGAATGTATTATACATATTGACTGTATTGGTATTTTAGATATTTTTACACAATTATCGCTCACAAACCCACTGCAGTAGGTATTGCAGCTTTATTTAGAATTTTCGTAGTGATATAAAAGTGCTCACAATTCCTGCATTCCATTCGCGTAGAATGTAAACCGTTCGGTACATACCGACTCTAATTTTAGTGTTTACTTGTTTATGTAAACTTCATTGGTAGTGTAATGGGGAATTAACGGCCAGCGTTGTTTTAGGCGTTAATCGCCCACGAAGATTAACCTCTTTTGCATCATTCAGATGAGTGTACTCTTTCGAGTATTATACTAATATCACAGTTTATAAAACGTAACTTGATTAAACGTGATTTTTTGGCGGTTTCCCATTTGTATGTTTTTACAAGCTTTTATTTAACTTGCAATGTAATGCATGTTTGTTCGGGTGGAATCTTGCATGTCGAATTTCACCAGACAACAAAAAGTACAATCACTCAAAAAAAGCTTGTATTAAAAAAGATTTTTTTTAAGAAAGAACATTTTTGTTAAAAAGAGACATCCCTCTTTTTTACGAATGTTTTATTTAACTTTCGGACGGAACGCGGATCCCCTGTGACCCTTACACGGAACCCCAGGGTTCCGCGGACCACCTTTTGGGAACCGCTGGTGTAGGGTACCTTCGATCACATTATTACTTGACACGTATAGATTGCAATGCAAAAATCTCTACACTTATAATGAAAAGTACAACGTTAAGGACTTTCAAATAACATCTCCTCCATTAAGGCAGTTTACCTACTGTATGTTTATAGACTGTGTTTTGAGCATGTCGTGTGAAGTAGTGCTTGAAATAAAGTATGACTAAAATTACTTACTTACAAATAGCTCTAACAGTAGAATTAAATGCTTAAGTAAAGGCATGTAGAGTAAATTTGTATGTAAAAAAAAATCTTAGATAAATTATTCTTGATGACGATTTTTTGTTGTGTAATTTCATAAATTAAGTGCAAAAGCATATGTTAATTGAAAATATGTAACAAGTTTTATTTATTATAATTCTTGTTTATTATTGAACATTTGTTTAAAAGTTTATGCAATTTTATAACAAAATTCCTTCGAAACGTCCAGTTCTGCGCACGAGTTGGATTTATACACAAAACATCGCAAATTCTCCAATTGAGCACGTTCCAACATCCTTTAAACATGTAAATATAAGTTTACTGTAAATTTTGTTACAATACAATTAACATGTACCCTATTGTTTGTGCCATAACGTCTAATTTTGTTTGGTAGGCCAGTGGACAGGGTTCAGAGCTGTGACGACTTCCGACGGCGGTACTTTTTAATAATTTTTTTAAATTATTGTTTGTGTCATTGGCTTTTGTCATTCAACCATTGGGTCTATACAGCATGTAAAAAAGCGAGAATTTACTCGCTGAAGAAATATTGACTACTCTATTCAGAATACTAACTACTACGTCAATTAAATATCCTAAAAATGGAAGTCATATAATTGAAACAAATACAGCAAATAAACAGACAAACTGACAGTTCATAGGAGAGGCTCTATTAATCCCACTGATTTAGAGTACGCTAGATACCGCTTGCAGGATGCAATAGGGATGTGGTCTGATTAATAAAATTATAATTCTAATGAGTCCGTCAGTTAGATTATCAAAAAATAGTGGACACGTATTTTTTCTTTGTAAAATCAACAAAAATTTACAAAGATAAAGCGCGTCAAAATTCGAGAGTGCCTGTGACGTCACTTGTTTGTGAAAAGTGTACCATAGCGTGACGTCACGCGGAACTGCAAGACGACATCTTCGTCAGTTTTTATTTGATTGACAAAAGAAAAAAATGTCTAATATTTTTTGATAATGTAAATGATGGACTAAATATAATTTTACAGGACACAATTAACCATCCCTTTTGACTTGGCTAACTACCTTTGATGAGTTAATACAGTTGATAGTACCTTTTGGTATTTTTGAACAAGACGACTTGCCACTGGCGTGACTAAATTCGAGTCGCAAACTAAAGTAGAAACACGGCAAGTTCGCGCATTACACCTACTTTTTAGCCCCCCTACACAAGATGGTTGTCGACAATCGTCATCGTTATTAAACGATCAACCTTTGTAAGGGGTTGACATAAGAGATTGTTAAAAATCACGTGATATTTCCATTTGAAATGTCAATCCCATGCAAAGGTTGATCGTTTACTAACGATGACGATTGTCGAAAACATCTTATCTAGGCACCCAGGTACGCTTGAGCGGTATCTAACCTACTCTAGATTTAGGCATAATCCTAATAAATTTAGTTGTTCTAATAACTTAATTGTATGCTGTAAATTACATGCTGTATCGCTATTTTCAAAATTCTAAAAGCTGTCATAGTCAACGCTGTCATGTGTCTTCCAAGCTACCACCATCTATCATCGATTCTCATCATCATGGTTTTGATCACCTCATTGGGTATCATCGTGGTAAACCACTAGCTTAAGTTCATCCACAGAATCATTAAATGTTTCCATTAACAGAACGTGTTAAGTTTTGAGTTGCCTTGCAATAATTGAATTTAAGTCTATGAGATAGAGTTTATTATCGATTAACACTGATTGTTTGACAGAAACAGCAAAGCGAAATAAGCTGGTACGTGGAGGAAATGCCAAATAATACTGTTATTTACATACTGAGTCAGACATAAAAAGAAAAATGTGAAGATCATACGCAACCTAACAATCAAGTTGAAGAGCCTTGTTATTTCAAAAACAATAAACATTTCATTATTCTTTATCGTTTCAAACGTGACTCCGCAACTGATGTCATACGAAATACCTATATTATTGTTAGGACATAGCCTTGATGGCATTCATCCCAAATTGTGTAAAAGAAGCGACGGATTTTTCCTTATGGAACATCTTGATCTTAAGTATGACGCATTTTAAAGATGGTATAGTATAGGATACTATACTAGGTATAGTATTTTAAGGATTGTCATGACTAATTGGAAACCGCAATGGCGGATAGGCCTGTTTAAAAGCACATAGTCTGTGGTTAATTTCTACTTACATTAAAAGAGGTTAATGACCACAGAGATTTAATGACTCAAATTCAAAGTCAAATTGCAAAGCTTACATACGGTTTGGGGATTCCCTATTGCCCGATCATGTATGTTTTATACGCAATACATATGGGATAATTTTTAACAAAAATGTCTATTGGGATAACGTTACATTACAACTTAACGTTAAAACTTTAACATTAGAATATACCAGTGTTTTTCAATCTTATTGATTTCGCGACCCCCTTACAGGTTGAAAAATTCTGGCGACCCTCTTGTCAGACAGACAAAGAATTTATAAATTAAAAGACTACGATAATGATTTCCTTTATTTTGATACCTTTACTTATTAGTCTGCAAGAAGCGGCGATAGGTTTGCAACTAAGTAAGAGGTAACTTGGACACTCGCTTGCGCGAAGTCTACCTTGCCTCTTTCCTTCTGCTGGCGACCCCCCGACTAAGGTTTCGCGACCCCTCTAGGGGTCGCGACCCACAGATTGAAAAACACTGGAATATACAGTGAAATTCAAAACAACAGAACCTTGTCTAACTAATGTAATTTGACACAAGTTGATTGTGGATAGGTAATTATTTTTTATCTGAATTATAAAAGCTATCTTAATAAAGAGAAATATATTTATTATCCTATCGTGAACAGTTATCATTTTACCTTGACTGCTTCGGGCTATGTACGCCACAGCACAGGTCGAGGTTTTGATCCCATAATGTTTGTCCCGAGACAGGGACAAACATTAGGGATAGTTTACATACTATCCATATATTACAAAGTATATCAGTTTTCTGGTCTGGTAGTTGTCAAGGTCCAAGGATATTTGTCATTATTATAGGTAATCGGAAATACGACGCACTCTACATATCGACTGGTTATTTATTCGTATCTTGGTTATAAATTAATTGATTCATGCTTGTGAGACAATAGAGTTTTTGATTTGTTTATAACATAAAGAAAAACTAGTAGTATTAAGTTAGGTATGTTAGGTTAAGTTCGGTCAGGTGAAAATGTCGCGTTGTACCTACATTTCCCGAAAAGCATGGTGCATACAGAATTCATTACATTTTGATACACATTCGCCGTGTTTTTCAATAAATGTCGAATGACATTTACATCGTGAGTGAGTTACAAGAAAAAATCGTGAGGAAACCATAGCACGATGATAGGATACTTTGTAGTACTTTGAAGTCGAAAATCTGTCGCCAAGGACATAAATTCAGTTAAGTTATATTGAATTTCATCAAATATGAAGTTTACCGGTTTTCATAGATAATGTTAATCCGTATCTTATCAGAGACCTTGGATAAATCGTACATTATGTATGCTCTAGTGCTTGAGTCATTCAATAAACACACACATATTTATATTACGCACCCGAAATGATAGTTATGTGTAAAACCAATAAAGAAAATTATGAACTTGTTGCTTAGGAGTGGATTCGGGTAAAATGGACCTACTAAGAAAAATGTTACGACATATTTTTTACTGCGATTTCTCATCAGACAGACCTTGAAGTTTTGTCTATTAATAATAACTTTCAATATCGATCTATTTTTAACTATTTAATTTATTTTTTCAATAATGTCGCAAGATAGCGGTATTTATTCGCACCAAAAGTATACAATAAAAAATTACCTTTATTAAATAGATGCAAATAGAAATTATGTTCATATGAATAAGTTGATATTTTTTTAATAAAAATATCGCCGTAGGTATCGCAAAGGTTCGCATCCAGGTACATGTCATGCATGTCCATGAGAATGCAACCACATCTCGTAATCATCAGCCAAGTGATGTGATGACATCCATACAAGTGGAATCACCAAGACGTGGGTAAAGATAGTACATTATTTTTCTAAATCTTTTCATGTAGATGTCGATGCTGTAATAGATGGGCTAGATTTGATGATATATTTTTCTTAATAACGTATTTGTTTTTATTTAGTTATATGTTTAGATGATTTGGAATTCATGTTTCTTTTTTTGTTGTTGTTTAAACAATCCATTATTATTATTATTGAATAATAATAAGACAATTCTTTTCTATAAAACATCTATAATAAAAGTAAGAAAAAATTTAATCTAGTTAGATTCTTTATTGTAAATTAGTATTTTCTCGTTGTTATTAATTGGGAATGTACACTTACACTTTTCACATACAAATATTTATCTTATCAATATATTTTATCAGGTTATGTATTTAATATTACTCATATTGCTCGGAAAT
This sequence comes from Polyploca ridens, assembly GCA_951394255.1. NCBI lineage: Eukaryota > Metazoa > Arthropoda > Insecta > Lepidoptera > Drepanidae > Polyploca > Polyploca ridens. Next base: position 2,540,403 of record OX596260.1, read on the forward strand.
AGCAAAGGGCTTGCAATCTGATAAAGAATATGTCCCTGAGTTACCTTAAGCAGTTACAAAATTCTTCAAGTGGCAATCGATACTACTATAATAAAGCGGAAGAGTTTTTTTGTTTGTTTAAACGGGCTAATCTCTGGAACTACCAGTCGGATTCGAAAAAACTATAATAAAGCGGAAGAGATTTTTGTATGTTTGTTTAAACGGGCTAATCTCTGGAACTACCAGTTGGATTCGAAAAATTCTTTCACTAATAGGAAGCTACATTATCCCCGAGTATTATAGGCTACTTTATATCCCGGGAACTCGAGTGAAACCGCGCGGAACAGCTAGTATGTAATAATGATCCAGTATTTTGTAAAATATGCTGTTATTAATATAAATAGAAGATATTTCTAGAAAATTATTCATTGCAAAATGCATCGTTATTGAGTTACAAAGTTAAAATACAAACATATTATTTTATTATAAAATTACTAGAACAACACAAAATGTCCCATGTTTTGTTTTATCAAAAGTTATCGATGAAAAAATCGCTCAGCGGTGCTCTCTTGGCTGGCAGCCAGAACTCTCCTGAGAGACATTTGTTTGGTTCAATACGTAGTATCCATAGACGATCTCTATGGTAGTATCCCTGTCAGTCTTTCGAGTAATCGCCCGTCGCTCTCGCGACACAAGTATCTAACTACAGACACGCTTCTCGCCAACTAATAACTACTTTCTAGCTCAACTCACTCTTCGCTAATTGCCGGGCGACCAGGTACCTCAGACTACCATAAAGACGATGATGTATTCATACCAATGCTCATTTAATACCCAACGCACAGGTCATCATCTTGACCATGACAAATAATGTCAAAGATCACGTCCCAATTTGTCACTCACTGTCAAAAGGAAAATGGAATAAGGACGCCATCATTCAAGAGATAAGCATGAAGTCAATAAAAATAATTTGACTCGTTATCATTTGATTGCCTTGAGGTAAACGCATAATATTGTTACGTGATTGAAATTATAATCCAAATATAAAATGCTTGAATCAAAATATAAGATACGGCGTTTACCAAATAGAAGAAATATTAGCAGTATATAATTGAAGTTTGCATAGGAATTGGTACAGCGCCTCTCGCGGATTACTAGGAAAAGGACTAATTTCTCCCTCTCTCTCTCTAATTATGGGTTGAATTTCAATAAATACTGAAACATGTATTTCTTCATTTCTAGCCATGAGCCCAAGTAGTAATTATTAGGAACTGAATATCAATCACTCGTTTTCTGTCAATCAGTCAGTAACTCGAGGAGGACAAAGACTTTTATTTATATTGAGTTAATTAAATTATTGGTCATTTTAATTTGTCTCAAGTTCAACACTACAATTCTAAATTGCTCGATTAGCTTATCAGTGTCAGTTAAATAATTTTGCAACGTGACACTCTTTCAGTTTATTTCATGTTTCTGAGTGCACTCACGTGGGCGAGATTAGAATAAACCGCCTAAGAGAAGAATGGACCATAATAATGTAACAATTCGCACTCATCCGTGCATAACGTGGACCGCTAAAGTCACCAACAATGTTTTTCCATAGTATCTCGTTCTCAGCTGAAGTAAGTGCACGTTTGATACGACCTCAATGCAGCAAAAGTTGTTCTCAAACCTGTATAGCCATGTAAATAAATCGGTGAAGGCGAAAATCTAGAACATGTATTCAGTTAGAAAAACAGTAAAATCTGTGGTAAAATGTTGGGACTAGTGTAAAGAATGCAAAAGTGATTAGGGATTAAATAATCAGGAACAGTGGACAAGTTTTTAACGTTGTTTTAATGGTATGACTGATCGAAGTAATCAGTGCATTACAAGGTGACGGTGCCTCAAACAAAATGTGGATAAAAACATGTAAATGCAATATATGTGATTTTAAAAATGAAGATACGCAAAGTTTTTACGTATATAGGACTTGGGATAAAGTGCTGAGATATATACAACAGGTCATCGAATATTTTGGTATGTTTTATTGATATTGATTTATATCAGCATGCAGTGAGCATATGAACGGATAATTAACTGATAAGATGAGCCTCAGTGGCTTCAACGGAACTGAGTAATTGTCATAGACTTAGGAATCGAACTGTATAGACAAAACTACAATAATTATGGATTATGTTACGTAATTATTAACTAAAAATACGATAAAATATTTACGTTATCCTCAGGGCCGTCTTAAATTATGCAGTTGCTGCAGTGTTCAGATCCCTTTTAGAAAGGCCAAAAAAACAGAACATACAATTTAACATTAACTTTACTGACATCAGGCAACTGGGTTCGTGACCTTATGAAAAAGACAACTATCACGCATAAAAAAACACAATGCCATTTTACCTAAACCGTCCCAAATTCCACGTCAAAAATGTCGAGTAGACTCACTCGAAATGTTATCCTAAAATATTTTGACATTATAAATACATTAATCTGTACAAAATGCCTAATGGCCTTGCTTTTAAGTTGCTCCATGAGTTGGAATTACCGATTTACTCGTATTTATGTAGAACACCAGATTCACTGATCACTGTATGTCAAGGTTGTGGAATCATGGTGGTGGTTTGTGTAAATAAATAAACGCAAATACTGTACACAAAATTAATAACCATTACTTGTAGAATATCATCAATGTACGTCAGATGGTATTTATTTATATTATAAAGACTTCTAAAGCAAACATTTTAATTGTAGCTATATTTCTGGAGGTGATGATATTTGCGTTATTTTGTTAACACCTTGTATTTATTTAAGGAATACCTTTACGGTTGAAAATAGTCCGTGATTAGTAAGTATTTGCAAATTAAGAGGACATTACCGCCAGGCAGTTGGCGCGTGTTTTTATTCATTATTATCGTTGCTATATCTATCAGTTGCAAGGGAAGCGCGAGTGCCTAGGTGTGACCGCGATAGTTTGAGGAATTTATTTTGATTAACTTGACAGATTATGAAGATGTAACTTTTTTAATATGAAAAATTCATATTTTTTCATATTTCCCTGAAAAGCAAAAAAATCGGTTATTTAATCCCACAAGTCAATAAATTGGTTATAGGATCGTGAATTGTGTTTAAAATTATCATTGAGTTTTATCCGTTGATACCCAAAATAATAATATACAGGTCGTTGTTTTGGTCAGCGACGAGCGACTCAGGGTCGATAATACAACTGATACTGGTGCTAAAAAAAAATATAAAAATAATACTTTTTTTTTTAATAATTAAAATCAAAAAAATTAAAAATTTTGAAAATCATCTAATAAGCTAAAGTGTAGACATAATACTCAACGGGAGTACGAGGGAGTAAAGGGGTGGGGCGATGGCAGCTTGTGCCTAGCTCTAGTCTGTGCACGTGCCTAGTAACCATACTATGCAGTAATTTTATTTCAAATTGAATAAGGTATTTCTCAAGATATTTACAGTATTTAATGGAATTAAGTCCATTTTTGGGGAATATATATTTTGTACTACCGCTCCTGGGTCGCTTGTCGCCGACCAAAACAACACCCTGTATACGTCATTTATTTGGAACTAGGAAGCGGTATTGTCCTCTTAAATATAAGCTGTTTTTAAACAATGTCAGGCATACAATTGCTTTTTGTGAAATGAACTTGTGGTTAATGAATTAATTATAAATATGTAAAGTAATTATCTTCAATGACTAACAAGATATAACCATTATAATCACCGCTCGTCATTATTACTAATTAATAAATTACGAAAATGCATGCAATTTACTAACATAACTTTTTTCTCTTTCTCTTCCTATTGTTGTTTTATGTTTATCCCTTTGTCCAAAATCCCAACCCAAATCACAAAATTTTATCATGATATAAAAATAAACCTTTTAAATTTTCTATTCGATTGGACCTAAATTGTCATTCGTATATCTGGTCACCGCAAATTAACAATTTGCCCTTTCGTCACTATGTGGCGCTTTAATTGATTAATGCGTCCTGCCCGCTCCTGTCACAATCACTGACACGCGTACATTGCGTGATCTATTTCTGCATTGCCGTTGCCACATGCGACAACTATTTATAAACTATATATAAATCTAATACTTTCCTCAAATAACTATTATAAATTATGTGAAATAAATAACGCGCCTAACTTTCAAACTCAATAAAAACACCCACTGTTCCAACTGCCCTATCCTCCTCTAAAAAAAGGTATACCAATTCCAAAAATCCTCAACGTTCCCTCGTCCATTTGTGTTACGTTATACAGTCACCCCCACAACCCCAACTAGCAAATCCTACTTCACATACTCAGACGGGACCTATGAAGAGGAGTACAGCTGCTGGCCACCGGCGGTCTGCATGATCCTGATATCTCTGGTAGAGATCGTACTGTTCTGCTATGACGCTACGCAAGGTCACACTGACGCTACAGGACCAATTGCTCAGATCTTCATTTACAATCCAAATAAGAGGGAGGAAGCGTGGCGGTTCCTCACTTACATGCTTGTACACGTTGGGTAAGTGTCTATAGTTATTTGTTTTTGTATATGGATTAGGATTTCGAGTGGCAGAACACAAACAGACAAATCTACTCTCGCAATACAATCAACGTACAATGTGGAAATTTTAGACCTGGGCCAGTAGACAAGATGGTTATCGACATCGTCTTCGTTAGTAAACTATCAACCTACATATAATAATAATAAATAATAATAATACTTTATTAATTTCTCATCAACACATTAATGGTACAGAGATAGACAGTGGGATTGACATAAGAGATTGTTAAAAATCACGTGATATTTCGATTTGAAATGTCAATCCCATACAAAGGTTGATCGTTTACTAACGATGACGATTGTCGACAACCATCTTGTCTTGCGTTAACTATAAATTGGTATTGGAGACATTAGTACCATGAGTATTCCGGTAGAGGCGCTGTGCCAACTCCTATAGAGAAGTGTCGTAAACGCAAACTCATTAGTAAGCGTGTACTTACGTCAATTCTTTACACTCGGGGTACAGATTCGCGTGGCTTCAAGCTTTAAGATAGCTGCCCTCACTGTCCTGTCTAAAATTTTCGTCTTGTATAGTTTGGCTGCTGCGAGACTGTATTTCATTCTTAGGTACATTTTTAAATTAAGTCAAACTCCACATTTTGCGTCCTACCTTTGGCTATATCATACGGTCCAGTTGGCGTAGTTGGTTAAAAATTCCACCTATCGCGCGGCAGGTCGTGGATTCGATTCCCATACAGGACATGCATTTGTGTGCATGAACATGTCTGTATGCCCTGAGTCTGCAATTATGTATTTACAAACAAAAAAGTAGTATATGTATTATATCAGTTATCTGGTTTCCATGCACACGCTCTGCTTAGTTTGGGATCAGATAACCGTGTGTGAGGAATGTACCAGGATATTTATTTATAGTGTAAAGGCCATGTCGCAAAATTCCAACCAAAAGGTTTCCTTATTCCAGCGTAGTCCACCTGCTAGTGAACCTCCTAGTCCAGCTGTTCCTTGGAGTACCATTAGAGATGGTTCACCGCTGGTGGCGCGTGGTCCTGGTGTATTTAGCTGGGGTTGCGGCCGGGTCTCTCGCCACCAGTCTTACAGACCCTAAGGTGTTCCTCGCTGGTGCCTCAGGTGGGGTCTACGCGCTGATCGCTGCTCATGTTGCTACCATTATCATGGTAAGTGTGATAATAGTACATTGTGATACATGTGTGCAAAGTTGGTCATTACAGACGAGGCGGTATTAAGCGATAAGGAAGCCGAGAATGTAATGATCAATGCACACGCGTGTCATACGACGTTTTTCAACACACTTGCGAGGGAAAAAAACAGACTTATATTTTTTTTAAGTAGATTTTTTGCTAAACATCAACCATACAATGAGAATGTTAACAAATATGGCGCGTAGTGCGCTGTCAATCTGTGTTACCATGGTTTTACCCTTTTAAATTAAGAATGCTTCTTCTACACACATATCACTTGCGGTGAGGTATAACCTTAACATGATCAGGATTATACCTATCATAAAACTGTGCGGTAATGTAAAGTAAAAAGCACTAGTGCGTAATAAGCTGCATTAAGATACAAAAAATCATTAGTATTGACGGCTTGCATGACGTGGCTGGGAATATTGCCTAGTTATCACGCACAAAGTCGTGGGTTCGATCCCTTTTTATACGACCTTTTCGATAAACAAGCATACGGCCCGCCTAATGGTAAGCGGTTACCGTAACTATGTGGACGCTTGCAACACCCGGGGCATTACTCACGCGTTACCGACCCTTCCCCCCTCCCCAATGAGCTCTGGCAAGCTTACTCACGCGCAGGAACACAACATAAAGTCAACTCCTAGTTATTCCTAATTCCTACCCAGAACTTGGATTACGTAACTTTTTTGCAATCCGATGGAAACAACCTATTAATTGGTATAAATATTATAAAATCGGAAATGGTTCCATATCCAATAAAGCATTGCTTACATTTGCAGTTACCAGAACGTAAAAAAGTGTAAAAAAACTGGTTGCAACAAAGTTGCATAATGGTACTGTTTCCCGTTATACAAGCCGTTTAGTATCTGATATTAAACTAAGGACTGACGTATGTGATACAATGGTGCTGATTCTGTTGTTTACAACTAAACTAATTCTAGTCTCACTATGGTGCCGATTCTGTTGTAAATCGCACTAAACTAATTTTAATCACATCTCATCTCTTTCTTACGAACGTTATTGAAAAAGGATAGAACATATTTTAAGTTGTTAAATTAATCTTTGCCGTCTTATTTTGCGTGTATTTAGGCGTAACCGCGATAGATGGCGACTAAATTTATATTGAAAATAAGTATTGGACTAATTTGACAGGACTAAAATTCTTACATCGTTTTCTTATGTTCTTTGGTAGAAAGAGACATAGTGAAATTAAAATTAGTTAAGTTGCGAACAACAGAATCAGGGCCAATGTCTCTTTCTAAGAAATAACATAAGAAAAGGATGTAAGAAATTTAGTCCTGTCAAATTAGTCCCATGCTTATTTTCAATATAAATTTAGTCGCCATCTATCGCGGTTACGCCTAAATACACGCAAAATAAGACAGCAAAGACTAATTTGACAGCTTTAAATATGTTCTATCCTTATTCAACAATGTTCGTAAGAAAGAGATGTGATGTGACTAAAATTAGTTTAGTGCGATTTACAACAGAATCGGCAACAGTGTCCCTTATTTATTTAATTGCAGAACTGGTCAGAAATGGAGTTCGCGATCATCCAGCTATTAGTGTTCCTGCTGCTCGCGGCCGTGGACGTCGGCACCGCGGTGTACGACAGATACTGGCGGCATTTACAACAGAACATCGGATATGTGGCGCATTTAGCTGGCGCACTTGCTGGTAAATAAATAAATATCCTGGAACATTCCTCACACATGGTCATCTGATCCCAAACTAAGCAGAGCTTGTACTATGGAAACCAGATAACTGATATAATACATATACTACTTTTTGTTTTTAAATACATACTTAATATACATAATTACACCCAGACTCACTAACTGATGTAACTATTGTATTTTGTTTATTACAACAAGTACGAACATAAAATAATAATTTTTAATACAAGCTTTTTATGTTGACTCTACTTTTTGTCTGTACTTGCATTGTCATCCAATATACTTATGTATACCAATTTTCAGCTCAAACAGACACAAGGAAGTGGGGAATTTAATTTGCAAGATTCGATTATAGACTGGTGAAACTAAAGAAAAGCTTGTAAAAACATGACTATGCTACGCGATGATAGCTCAGTGGTAGTGGCGTCGGATACCGAGACGAATGTCCCGGGTTCGAATCCTGCAATGAGCTTGAGCTTTCGGTCAAGGAAAACATCGTGAGGAAACCATAGCACGGTGGTAGGGTACTTTGTACCTGGCTGGCTACCACCCTCAAGTTGAAAATCTGTCGCCAAGCAACTATCGATGTGTTCCGACAGCTGCACTTGAGAGCCAATTCCTTCTAAAAACTTTGTAAGCTACCTACGGCCACGTCATCACTTACCATGGTGAGATTGCGGTCAAACAGGCTTAATTACACAGAATAAATATGACCCAAAATTTTACTGATTCCTGAAATAGCATTAGCTGTATTTCAGAATTACGATTTTTATTTAAAGGTGATGGGAAAGGTCGAGGTTTGAGCTTGCGGTGAAGGAAAATATCATAAGGAAAAAAAGCACAAAGTGATACTTTGTATTAGTCCCCTGCTAGCTACCAGCCCATCGGAAAATTAACCTAAAGAACCGCAATGACATTCATTTTGTTTGAAATCTATTCCGCCATTTCCCCCGCCTAAGGCCGGTATACCAGCCAGGGTGCCTAAACAAGATGGTTATCGACAATCCTCATCGTTAGTAAACGATCAACCTTTGTATGGGATTGACATTTCAAATCGAAATATCACGTGATATTTAACAATCTCTTATGTCAAACCCATACAAATAGGGATTGCAATCCGGATACTTCGAAATTCGAAAATGACTGAAAAATCCGGATTTTTGGGCCTATTATAAATCCGAATATTGAGAATCTAATCCGGTTTTTCGAATTTAAATCATAATTGACAATAGTTGATGGTTAATTACAATATTTACCATTGAATATCCTAGTGTAGGTCAGTATTACTCTGATGCACAAATCCGCACAATATTTAAAACTCCTGCGCTTTAGTTCGTGCGTTTGCGTTGCCGTGTCTGTTCACGGTGCCTATAAGGTCTGTAATAAAATCTATAAACCGCTCGGCTCACACGCTGCTAGCTGCTCCTGCTCATCCATCTAGCTAGTAGCTAAGTCGGCCAGTGAGTGGATAGTATGATAGATGGTAGATGGAGGTGATGCGCACGCGGCGCGAGTAACAATAATAACTCTTTGCAAAACGTGATATCAAGAAAGTTCCAGATCCAGCTGAAAGCATTTTGTACATCGGCTGATCTCAGAAAATTGTTGCTTTCGGGTCTGGCACACCAGCCTTCTAAGTAAGATTCCTTGATATGGAGTCTCTGGTGGTCTGTACGCTAAAGTTTCCAATTTCCTGAGCGAACGGTCTATTCATGTGGTCATAGACAGGTGTTCGTCGGACTTTTTGGCAATCAATGCTTCAGAGTTTAGTTCTCTCTGTAACCTTATTTCTGCTGCATATTAACGATCCGGTGAAGTCTAGTATTTTTGGGTACGCAGACGACAGCACTAGATCCAATTGTTGCGAGAGGCCATGGTAGAGCGTTTGAACGTGACCTTACCGGCCGAGCCTGAAGACTCATCGGAGATCAGACTTTAATTTGGACGAAAGTCACGAGCCTCGACCATCGAAGAAAGCTGCTTGCCTTATCGGTTTTCTACAGGATAATTTTTGGAGAGTGTGTGCAGGAATTGTTCAGCCTTATTCCAACCACCATCCCCACATTTACTCCGAACTACAAGACGCCGGGAAAATTTTCACCCGTACGTTGTTGACATACTGAAAATACGGATATAGTGTTTTGTATCCTCAATTACAATGTGGACAGCAAGGGAGTGGAACTTGCTTCCGGCGTCTGTTTCCTGACTTTTACAATCTAGGCACTTTCAAGGCCAGAGTGAATAGGTTTTATCTGGGTAAGCGTGCTCCAACTTAGGTTTCGTCATTATCCTTAATGACGGCTCAGTGGCCAAACGCAAGTCCATATTTTATTTTTTAAGAATATTTGCAGTTTTATTTAATTTTTATTCAAAAGCAATGGAAAAACAGTCACAATAGAACACCTTTTTTCAAACTACTAATAATTTTAGCATAAAACTACGCGTACAATTTAAAATTACAAAAGTATGCAAAAAAAAAACGAAATTCGAAATATCCGGATAATCCGGATTTATATGTGATGATAATCTTGGAATCCGGATTTGAAAAAATCCGGATTTTGCAATCCCTACATACAAAGGTTGATCGTTTAGTAACGATGGTGATTGTCGATAACCATCTTGTCTAGGGGGCCAGGTTAAACATAAGTACCGGCGGGAAATTTGTTTTTTTTCGAGTTTTTATTTTTGTTACCTTCGAATATATAGAATAATGGATAGATATTTCAGTGATTCGCGACCATACTAGTTAATTTTGCATATTGTAGACTTGATACTTTTTGTTTAAGATTAACTATTTTTGTACATTTCCCAAAATAGTTTTACCGTTTTAGAGAAACCGTGAGAAACGTTCAAATATGGCTCATATTGTACAAAAAACTTTTATAACCCAATGAGTCAAATGAACTTCTACTGTAGCCAATTACCTACTGAAATATCTATCCATATTGTTCTACGAACTACTGTTCTACGGTACTGATGTTTAGCCATAAGTTAAAAGTCGTCAATAACTTTTTAGTTATTGTCGACTTTTGTCGATCCCCTTCCAGACTAATAATAAAAGAATTTTTTAACAGGTTTGTTAGTAGGCATAGGTGTCCTAAGGAACTTAGAGAAGAGAAAATGGGAGAAGCGCTTATGGTGGGCGGCGGTACTTCTTTACTTCTCGTTGATGATAGCCGGCGTGCTGGCGAATATCTTCTGGACTTCTAGGTTCGCGAAGGTTTAAGTTTGGACTTGACTGGTGCACTTTAGTTCCTAATGTAAAGGTTAGCGAACATTGGAGTGATTATTCCGAATTCGCAAAATTTGACTTGCTAAGTGTGTCGTTTTAATTGAGGAGTAAAAACTAGATTTTTATTAGAAATCTATTTTCCTTCTAGATTTTGTTTGTACCTCTCCAATTTATTCGCATTTTTGTTAATTGTATAAAACAGAGATTGATCAGAGGTTTACTTAACATCACAAAAAAAACGAAAATATATTTGCCCCCAATCCGAATTCGGACTAACCAATCTAATGTATCTAAACCCTAATATTTATTTAAGGAAACCTAAGCTTTCCTATAAGTAAGTGAACAAGCATGTTTTGAATAAAAGGAACTGGATTTTTGAATTGTTATTATAATTCTAAGTATGGAAACAGCTAAGTCATTCCGTACAGTGAGAAATGTTTATGAAAAGCTTTACAAGTTCTACCAAATATGCCTTGACTATGTACTATGTGCCTTTGCATGTGTCTTGTATTTATGTACGCACAAACTTGTGTTCATTGTCAACAACTTTTTAATGTTGGCAAAAATCTCGTAATCGTATCGGCAGTTTTATTCCTTATGTATCTTAGAATACCATTAATAAAACAGCAATGCCCCAAGTAAATTGACTGGTATTTTCGTTAAAACGAATTCGCCTATTTCGCTGTAATGGGCAAGAACCTTTAATCGGTATAATTAATAATATAATGGTGCCGATTCTGTTGTAAATCGCACTAAACTAATTTTAGTCACATCCCATCTCTTTCTTGTTTATTGAATATTATTGAAAAAGGATAGAACATATTTAAAGCTGTCAAATTAGTCTGCCGTCTTCATTTGCGGGTATTTAGACGTAACCGCGATAGATGGCGACTAAATTTATATTGAAAACAACAAAGAACATAAGAAAAGGATGTAAGAAATTTAGTCCTGTCAAATTAGTCCAATGCTTGTTTTCCATATAAATTTAGTCGCCATCTATCGCGGTTACGCCTAAATACACGCAAAATAAGACGGCAAAGATTAATTTGACAACTTAAAATATGTTCTATCCTTTTTCAATAAAGTTCGTAAGAAAGAGATGAGATGTGACTAAAATTAGTTGAGTGCGATTTACAAAAGAATCGGCACCAATGTCAGGGCCAATTACAATGACTATAAAATTAAAATCGCTATCTTGTCGTCTTCAAGCTCAAAATATGAAAAAGAAGCATAAAATCTGTATATAGATTTATTTTTAATGTACAGTCAAGTGTACAAACGTATACAATATTAAACCTTAATACATTGATGTAAAATCAACAATTGAACATATTGTACACATTTGGCTGTACACAAGCAGTATTGTATTGTATTATACGCACTGTGTCGTCCTTGTTATTTAAATGTGATCGTTGCCATAGTATTTTCGACTTTATTCTTAAGTATTACTATTGTATTTTCTTGAGCGCCATTATCAGAAAAAATTAGAGAGCATGGGTATAAAAGTGAAAAAATAATGTACTTTTTTTTACATGACGACTAAAGTCATGATTTCCATTCATATCTAGAAAATTACTTCATACGACATTACAGTAGTACCCAACTGATAAGGCGCGTCGTTCGCACAGAAAAGAAAGTATGGCCCCGAAGATTAACGAAAGAATGCTTAAAACTTACAATCAACCTCAGATCACTGCTATAAGGTTCATAATACACTGCAGCTGTTAGTTCCGTCTCACTCGCAAGTCACGCCCCTCCGCACGGCGCGCGCTAACATGGCGGCAGCTGCCGACCAATAACGGTTTTCCGCGATTGCAAATGTATCTTCTGCGCAGGTACATCGGTAAGCCATATCAGTTGGGCACTACTGTACTAATATTTATTTAATTTAATGCATTTAGAATTATAGAAGTGACAGTTAGTGACGTCCCGAAATGACAGCAGATGTCAAAATATATGACGTAAGTAAACTGCTCTCTGTACACAAACCGTATGATTTTTGATAATGGCGCTCGTAATATATTTCTCTAGTGTGTATTACTCTTAAATGTATTATAGTGTGCCTTATTTATAAATAGGGATTCATAAAATACGCACGTATCTTTCAAAGGAGGTAGATGACAAAAAAACTAAATTAAAAATAATATAGCTTGCAAAGCTTGTACTATACAATCGAAGCGTCGCATTATCCAATAGTGAACAAGGTGGTCCGTCATAGGTACACACGGCTACAGATCAAGCTATACATTTCCATTATAAGCTGACCTCTCATTGTACGGAAATCCTATACAATGCGAGATCAGCTTATACTGGAATGTATAGCTTGATGTGTTGCCGTGTGTACTTGGGTACATTTGAGACTTCGACAGTGACAATAAGGCCCAGTACACAGACATAAATCTAAATAGATAACGCAAGTCCCTCCATCCGTATTAAAACCAAACGTGTAACTTTTTTGTACCTACCATTATGTCACAAGATTGCTGGCATTCGATTTTTAACGTGAAAATGAAGCAATCCTATTCGTCAGCTAAACACATCCCTCGCTACACATCACTGGTGGACATGCAGCCTTATGCGAGTTCCCTGTCCGCGCGAAACAGTTTCAAAAGAAGAACATTGTGTCCCATTTTGGCACATATTTTGACACGCGAAGTACAAACACTCGCGGCGTCTATTTCGATGTATATCTGTGGCTCAGTATCACTTGTGTTAGTACTGATTTTGCTCACACATACACAGAAAATATTGTTCTTCACTATCGTATAGGGCGACACTCCGTCCAGATTTTTTTGTAAGCCTATGATAGCTTGGCGTATTTTCATGATCACAATTTTATACAGAATTGTACATAGTTACTTTTGATGCATTTATCCTGATGTATAAGTGTATACTATTTTTATAAAACTATTTTTTACATGTGACAGATATGCATTTCTGTTTTATGTATTCTTTCTCATGGTAGCATCAAGTCATATCCTAATAGACAGAGTAAATATAGATAAATATAAATATCCTGGGACATTCCTCACACACGGTCATCTGATCCCAAACTAAGCAGAGCTTGTACTATGGAAACCAGATAACTGATATAATACATATACTACTTTTTGTTTGTAAATACATACTTAATATACATAATTACACCCAGACTCAGGACATACAGACATGTTCATGCACACAAATGCATGTCCTGTATGGGAATCGAACCCACGACCTGCGGCGCGTAAGGTGAACCTTAACCAACTGCGCCAACTGGCCCGATGAGTATGTTATCTTCATACAATGGTACCGAACGCGGCTTGTATGCGTGCAACGGAGCGTACAGTAGTATCCAACTGATATGGCGCGTCGTGAATCTTCGTTCGCACAGAAAAGAAAGTATGGCCCCGAATATTAACGAAAGAATGCTTAAAACTTACAATCAACCTTAGATCACTACTATAAGGTTCATAATACACTGCAGCTGTTAGTTCCGTCTCACTCGGAAGTCACGCCCCTCCGCACGGCGCGCGCTAACATGGCGGCAGCTGCCGACCAATAGTGTTTCCCGCGCTTTGAAAATGTATCTTCTGCGCAGGTACATCGGTAAGCCATATCAGTTGGGTAATACTGTACGTACTGCGCCCTCACCATTGTATAACCTACTCGTCTTTATTTACTCTGTAAAAGCTTAAATATCCAGCTTCAGTTTTTTTTTTTTTAATTTGGCTTATGTTTAGCCACTGACCCGTCCTCATAGTCACTTTGTAATTACTATTTTACTGATTGATTATAATTCCTAATTTATTTGAAAAACCTACATATTGCGGACTTTATTTATTCAAAATTATTTGACAAAATTTTCATTTTGTAGTCATAATCCTTCTTGCAGCTCCCTTAGTGAGGGACGATAATTAGTTGAGCATATAACTGTGATAATATTGTCCGTTGTTTTGTTATTGTTGTAAATAATAACGAGTTTTATTCAGTTTATGCCAATAAATGTTTAGTAATAAATGATATATTTTTATATCCTATGTAGTATTGTACTGAAGTGACAATAGTTTGATTGATGCAGTGTTACCAACACAAATTTTTTTCAGCTAAAAAAAAAGTCAAATTAATATATTTACAGACCAAATAAATATCATGAAAAATATAAAAGAAAATTTTAATACACTCTTAACTGTATAATTATTTCATTTGTCAGCATTGCATAATCAAACTATTATTGCTTCAATTACTTGTAAGCTTTAAGCCGGCTTTTCACTATGGGATATAATATAATATAAATTACATCTTGAGATATAATATTTTATCGCTCTTTATGCATTTTTGTATATTACATCCCAAACTATAAATATTTTTTGACACATTGTATGACGAGCGATAAAATATTATATCTCAAGATGTAATATATATTATATTATATCCCATAGTGAAAAGCCGGCTTTAAGCCAATTATTTAATGTGCCTGCTTTTAAATAAAATAGAAGACCTTATTTTTTTACTTCTAAATTCTGTTTTAATCTTGTTTCAAAAGAGTCCGAACTTTGATTACAAAAAACTATTTAATAAGTTAACAATTGAAAACAGTATTTAAAATTAAAAAGCATGTAATGTGTTCATAATGTAAGTTGTGTATTTATTTTATTACATATGGTCTAAAACGAGCATTGTTGGCAACACTTGACTCCTATTTAAACTTAGATTTTTCAATTGCTAGTTAAACCTCTGATAGGATATTCCTCTGATCTGGAAACTAATCTAATTTCAAATTACCGCTTATCAGGCGGGCCGTATGCTTGTTTGCCACTTTAGGGGTATAAAAAAAAACTGGGCATTGAAAAATCAACTCTAATTAAAACAGAATTAAACTTCCAATAATATTTACAATGCCACTTAAATTGGTTTCAATCAAAACTTGTGTTTAAAGCTTATAATTCTATGACAAGATGCCAATAAATTCGTTTTAGTCTCCAAAGGAATATTCATACAAATCATAAATTAATTGCGTTATTTTCTCTTCTATAAAATGAGATTCAAACTGTGGGATTAATAGTGAATAATGTGGGTGAAAAAGGTTCAATACCTGTTTCAATATTATTTATAGGCATACCAGATGTTCACCAGATATTTTCCCCCTTACTCATAAAACGTTATTTAACTAATAAGCTGATTGTGGTCACCTAAATAACGTCAAATTGTTTGACAATGACAGCAAGGTGACGTTATTTATTTGACCATTCATAGTAGACTAGCCTTCTGCGCGCGGCTTCGCCCGCGTGGCCTACAGGAAACAAATGACATATTTTTTCTACAACAATAAAACAAAGCAAAACAACTTCATCCCGCTTCCAGGGTGGAATTATTAAAACGCTGAGACACGTATAAATTAATTTTCAATCTTCAGCCTAAACACAAAATTTGAAGATCCTAATTTCGAAACTGACGGACTTTCATACAAACTTTCGTCCCCTATTTTACCCCTTTAGGGGTGGAATTTCGAAAAACCCTTTCTTAGTGGATACTTACTCTTCACAAAGAATATATCCTCTAAATTTCATGTCTCTAGGACCAGTGGTTTAGGCTGTGCGTTGATATATCAGTCAATCAGTCAGTCAGGACTTTGAATTTTATATATATAGATTTAGTTAAATAGCGTTTATGAGTAAGGCTGATAGTTTTTACACATTCATAATATTTGTACCTACTTTACCATTTATGACCGGCTTGCTTATAATTATCTTGCCACTGGCTGTATGTATATAATTGTTTTATTTTACTGTTAGTGTTGTGGAGGTTTGCGTATATGTAAGTAATGTTGCTAGACTAAGTTCCTGTGTTGTACCTACCTACATCATTTAATTTGAATATATTGAACGTATGTACGCACAAACTCTTATTATTTTGTGGTAGTGAATGAAATAAAATAAATGCCATTTATTTTTAATACTGTGTTTTTCTTACAAGCTTTTATTATTTACAAATTAAGCTATGTCCGTCACTGAATGAAAGTCTCATAGTAGGGGAGCCCAAGCGGGGATTTCAGGATTTACTAAAGCGCGGCAGATTAATATACAGGGGGATACCTTGTACCCGGTTAAATACCTTCACCAAATATGAGCCCCATATATAAGGCACTAAACTAAAAAAAATTTTTTTTTGTCAGATTAGGCAAATCTCTCTATATAATCGTCAGATTATGAGACAGCACGTCTAGGACATAAAGATGAACCATATGTACCATATAACTCTTAATCTGACGCGCTTGAGTATTCAAAATGGCGATTTTTTTTGCACATCATAATAATGGCAGCTAGTTTGCGTCACATCGAAATCGTCAGATTATTGAATGAGAGCGATATAATATATTTTTTTTTCATTATAAAATTTTCATTTGTAAGTCTATAGCCACTCCCCCCACCGATGAAAAGGTATACATTATATAACATTTTTGTCTTCTTATCATCTAAGCTTTGCAACCCAATAGGTGTCTATAACGCTCGAGGGCTGGAGTAAATCCCCATTTAGCATCGTGGGCTCCCCTACTATCAGTAAAAGTAGGTACTATACACAGACATATAATAACCATGTCTGTGGTACTAACGAAATGTGGCTAGTTCAATACAAATAATATCTTCAATTCTGTAACATGTTTCTTGATTACCAACTACAGTAAAAGAGGAAGAGGTTAAGACTAGGGAGAAAATAATAAGTTAACTTCAAGCAATCTCGACTCATAATAGTTACATACATACAATAATACATTATGATACATGTGTGCAAAGTTGGTAATTACAGACGAGGCGGTATTAAGCGATTAAAGAGCTGAGAGTGTAATGATCAATGCACACGCGTGTCATACGATTTTTTTCAACACACTTGTGAGGTAAAAACAGACTTGAATTTCTTGGACTAGATTTTTTAATAATAATAAATACACATGTTTTATGGGCGACGCCGGGTGGGGGTAACAAGGCGCGCAGCTTCTTTAAATAATTTAGTAATATTTTTCCACCACAAAAACACAATCTGTCGTATTACATGAGATTGATTAAGGCGATATCCCTATCGCCCTATCAAAAATCGGCCATGGGCGCTGGCACGATTATTTACAGGGGGGTGTATCTGCATCTACACCAGTGGCGTAGCGTGGGTTTCAGTCACCCAGCAAAGAGAATATAACGCTACGCTCACCCAGGGGGAAGACACAAAAGTCTCCGCCTGTCCCAGCCACCTTATTTAGGTTTTTCGAAATTCGAAAGACTAAATACGGGCTGAATTTTTAATTTCTAGCCAGTATGGGCAAATTCTGAAAAAAATATTAGACACTGAAGGACTAAGTAATATTAGTAAAAAAAACCCTATTGTAGACATAAGGGTGGCAAAAATTTACAGCCTTAGGAAGTCTGTAAATCCACCACTGGATGTAATGATTTCAATATTTCTGAGATACCTGTTATTATTTATTGTAATATTTTGCCGCCCCCTAAAAGAGCGGTGAACATTTTTTTTTGTTATTCCATTTTGATCACGTGGTTACTAGGGGCGTCAGGGTATTGATTGCACACGGGCGCTGCATGGGCTAGAGACGATCCTGCTTAGTCTACGCACATATCAATTGCATTGAGGTACAAACTTAACATAATCGGGATTATACCTGTCATAAAACTGTGCGGTAATGTAAAGTAAAAAGCACTATTTCGTAATAAGCTGCATTAAGATACTAAAATTGGTGCAATAAATGTCACTTTACGAGCAAGTGTGTTGAAAAGAACATTATAATCTGAAAATTAAAATAAATAGACAAGGGTCGGGTCGGTACAAACAGCAATTCCCACATAACATTTTCACGAGAAAAGTAATTTATGTAGTAAGCGACACAAATCCTAAGTACCTAATATAAGTATTATAAATGCGAATGTGTTTGTTACGCTTTCACGCCTTAACTACTCAACCGATCATCATTGCCATGATAGCCTGCGTAGTATCGAGGAAATAAGCTACTTTTTATCCCAATTAGTTGTTGAATTCCACGATTAACGAAACCACTCCAAGCAAAGTTGAACCACAAATTAGATTATAGCGTGGTGGGTGGGTTGCTTTGGATGGGTGGATATACCAAACTTTGTCTTCGTAGTTCATGCTATTGCATTACTATCTTCTTCATACTTCAAGTGTAAAAAAATAGACAATTACTGAAAATTAATATTTAAATAAAATTTTGTGTCGTGGAGGTACCATGAGAGGTCAAAAGTACCGTAAATATTACAAAAGTAGGTACCTAACTTTCTGGCAACGCTGGGGTACGTTTAAGGCGCCGTTAATTCCTAAATCTGGTAAAAGCAGGATTTTCAAAGCAGTATATCTCTTATACAGAGACTTATTTAAACTTAGAAAAAATAATATCACATTCTCAAGACCTTCTTGCAGGGCTTGTCGGTATCCAAAACATATTTATATATACTTAGTTACATAGAAATAAAATTCAAACATACCGCTTTTTTCACCATTTAAAGCAGTTTTTCTCTGCATTTTCAGTTGTGCTTAACATTTTAAAATATACCAAAAAAATCTAAATTCTAAACCACGTAGACTGTCGGTATAATATTTAACTAATAGTAAATATTCAATTTTTACGAATTTTTATACGTTTTTTACGAGATGCGCTTGCTTGATTTCAACACCGCCCGCACCGCGCCAGTCAGTGCTGCAAACTCTCCTTCTTTTCCAGGAGATTCCATGATTTTTGGACATGTCTCCTTATCTCCTTATTTATTTTACAAATCAATGAAAATCTCCTGGATTTTCACGATGTGAGTTAAGTGTACGACATTTTATATTTTTATAAAAATAACACCTGATATTGACATAAAATAAACCAGTCCATGCTCTGTATAATCTGCATCTCTGTGTAAAACTGTGAAACTTACAAAGTGACGTTGCGTTTTCGTTTTATTTTCAAGAGTTCGTGTATTTTGAGTTATATTGCATATTTATCGGTGGTGTTTTACCCAATAAAGATCAATGCATGTGAAGTTGAAGTGAAATGAATTACGTGTATCGTGATTTTTCAAGTTGTTTAAAAAATCCGTGAAAAGTTTTAGTACGATTACCACCTTTTTACTGAAACATTTGTATGTCTTATCGAAACCGACAATTTTATTACTGACGGAGCCTCGATAACTCGAAACTGGTAAAAATAATAAGTAATAATATAAAAATTCTATTAATTTAAATACAGCAAACAGGGTATTTTTTTTATTTCTCCTTCTTTTTGACCCTGTCTCCTGGATTTTTGGCATAAATATCCTTCTTTTTTGCATGTTGGGGTTTCACTGATGCCAGATTGGGGGGAATCCCCCCAAATTTGGGGGTTTCTTATAGCTATGGGGGGACATTTGGGGGGATAAGATGTTTGGGGGAATTTTTGGAGGGAAAAAAATTCAGTTGGGGGAATTGTGGGAATTACTGAAAGTCTGGAACAAGCCGTGGTATTTAATAAAATTATCTCATTTTTACGAAAATTGAACGCTCCAAGCTGTAACTCATCTGGAAGTTGGTTCGCTAGAGTCCACCCGTGCCCGTGCATGCCGCACTCCCCCCTACCCCGCTGCGCGTCGTTTGGGTGGTTGGTAGCTGGTCGTTCGCTGCGCTACTCTACTCGTCTCGCCATCCAAGAATAGAATGCTTTACATCGAATAGATTGGAAATCCACGGAGCATACTAAAGAGTTCTGGGTTAAAGTTTATAATTTCAAGAATGCAGTCGCAGATCGAAGCTACGGCATGTTAGCAAATTGGCATTAGGAATTTTGTCGTTGCCATTTTCCGAATTTTTTGCAAAATCTATTTTGAGGATAAGATATTCCTTGACGGAAGGATGCCTCAATTTTAAACCAACTCTCAAGATGATCAGCAGATTCAGCTCCGAAAAAAATTATGGAACTGCAGGCGAAGAGTGTGCTGATTTAGTAATGGAAGCCATTGCTAAAATTTTTATTAATAAAAAAAACAATTCTCATAATGGGGGTTTTTTTCTTGAAACCCTGATTTTTGGGGGGATTTCAGGTACGATATGGGGGGAACGTGAGCCGTTCATCTGGCAACACTGTGGGGTTTGCAGCACTGGCGCCAGTGTTCATCAGACCGTAACGGAGGACGGACGTGCGTCGCTTCTCTCCGCGGTGCCTCCTCCTCGTTTTGTATCAGTGCAATTTATGAAAAATCTAGGTACCTACTCGAAAATAATGGGAGATCTTTTATTATGGGACCAACTTCGTAATCGCATTTTTTTTTACAGCTTTTCATACATTTTTGCCGATATACTTTTTTTATGAAAAGATGAAAACCTTCATTTTTCTATTTCGAAGTTGGTCCCATAGTAACAGTTGATCGTATTTATGAGTACTTTACGTGGTTTCATTTATTGTCATATCCACCCCGTATATAATCTGAATCTCGGAAACGGCTGCAACGATCTTCATGAAATATTGTATGCGGGGGCAATAAATCGATCTAGCTAGGTTTCATTTTTAGAAAACGTAGTTTTATCCGTGTTTTCAGGCAATTAAAAACTGCTGCAATATCATTAGAATATGAAGGTAAAATTCATCCTAGCAGTTGAATTTTTCGCCTTGCGGTGAGCTTGAACGGGGTGTTTGACGTTTAGTCAGTTTAAATTTTATGCTGGATAATTGACTTAAACGCAGCCCTGCATTATATGCGTATTTTATTCCTATTTACGTTAAAGTTAATTATGCTTATTTCGGCGACTTGTAATTTTGAGTTGGGTTTATGTGTAGAACGAAACGTTTCCGGTGACACTGCAACTGTGACAGTTGGCAAATTAAGTGTTGCCATAATAATACCAGTTACTTTCTTTTTGGGTAAAATTATGCTTTAAATTATGTTTTTTATTACGCAAATAATATATATTTAAATACAATAGTCCAGTACCAATAACTTTTTTGTAAACTGCCAAATAAGGAACTATAGCATCTACTAAACTACATTGAACTGGTAATATTGTCATTTACCTGATCATTTCAATGTCTATCAGAATCAGTTTCATGTAATTATCTTAATGGCAATGAAACATTTTATACGAAAAAAAGACGTAATATTATAAAATGTGAATGTTTCGACGTTTGTTGCTCAATCATGCATAAACAGCGGAACGGATTTGGATGAAATTTGGCGTACTAATAGAATACACTCTGAATTAAAATACACACAAAACATAGGATACTTTTTAGCCCGGGAAAATTTTATCTCTCTAGAACGCGGGTGAAACCGCGAGGTAGAAACTATTATCTACATAATCACTACTATGATATACAGAAGGAACAATTATTACGCACCCGTTTCACTACTATAGTTTATAGCATGCAATCGAATTAAAATATATTTTTTACTTTGTAAATGTCCCGTGGTCATTTTTTTTTACCTGTCACTAATTTATTTTATATGTCCTCAGTTCAATATTTTATATTATGATACCTTGGCAATGGAGACAGACTTTATTTCATATTACTTATTTACTAACATTCATTTCTAATTTATGAAACATTTAGAATATTAGGTAAAAATTATTTGAGTATTGCAACATTGTCTTTGTCTTGCTGTCAGTGATGCCAGATCTACTGATAAAGCAGTAGATCTACCTGATTTTAGAGCTATCTACTGATCTACTGACTTATTTCTAACAATTCGAGAAATCTACCTGCTTTTTTAATAAATCCGTCTATCTATTCTAAAACGTATCTGTTAGTGGTTATTACCTACTCTGTGGCAGCGTCGTTTCCATCAGTGGAGGAAGCGGAATGTTTAGCATTTTGTTTTATTTTTTTAAATTTGAAATTTCGCAAGGCGAGTGTCAAACGAGTCATAATAAAAACAAATGTCGAAAGTTCAAAAGTTAAAAAGAAGTTAACGTTGATTTCATTTCCAGGATTTGTAGAGTAAATGATGCCTTTAGTGTATGTATGAAGATGAAGAAAATCATTTGTGAATAGTTTTTAATTTATATTTGTAAATAAATGCATAGCTTAAACTTAACAGGTTGGTAGCTTTGGTGTATGTTTCGACTATTGCATGAAATTACTGACGATGTTTATGACTACAATATCAACTTTTACTGTCTACTGTTTTTTTCCTGAATCTACTGATTTTTTTATTAAATTTCTACTGCTTCTTGCAAATTTCATCTGGCAACACTGCTTGCTGTGATGCTGTCAGTCAGCTGTCCGAACCGAGAGTGATTCACTCATAATTTATTTCTTATCTAACTGTAATTAATTTGCATTTAAACATCGTGATACCGTACAATGTATACAGTGATTGAATAGTGTTTACATTTTCATATAAATCTTATTAGATACACAGCCGTCCGCCCGTGTTTAACGTAAACATGGGCATATACTTTCACACGTGTATATTGGTGCTGTTTTCATTATTTATTAACGAGTGCACGCCAAGATCTATCGAAGAAGATGACGAATCATTCTTAACCACCCCGAAATACACGAAATATAATGAAACTGTCGAGTTATTCTACAAACTCGAGAGTGCTTACCCGGATACGGCCAAAGTTTATTCAATCGGAAAGTCA
Organism: Polyploca ridens; assembly: GCA_951394255.1. Taxonomy (NCBI): domain Eukaryota; kingdom Metazoa; phylum Arthropoda; class Insecta; order Lepidoptera; family Drepanidae; genus Polyploca; species Polyploca ridens. The sequence goes on from OX596260.1 coordinate 2,563,623, forward strand.
GTCGAAGGACGCCAACTGCTCGTACTTCGGATCAGCGAGAATGTGAAAATTGCGCACCCTGACCGGCCGGCTTTCAAATATGTGGCCAACATGCACGGGGATGAATCCATTGGGCGACAGTTAGTGGTATACTTGGGCCAATATTTGCTGATGAATTACGGCAAGGATGATCGGGTCACGAAGCTGGTTAACACTACGGATATACATCTGATGCCGTCGCTCAATCCAGATGGCTATGAACATAGTAAGGTAAGAAATCTTTATATTATTTTTGTAAACAATTTATTTAAATGTCAGCCAGAAGTAAATAGTATATCTTTTTTTGTAAATAAGTTTATGGGTTCTACTATACTTGCACTGTCAGCAATATAAGCAAAAAAATAGAATTCAATAATTGTTTATTAAATATAGGCCCTAATAAGGCACCTACGGACATCACAATTAATTTTAGTAGTATCAAGACAAGTAGACAAGACAGATTCAAATGTTCGTAAGTTCATCAAGACTGTACTGATGCTACAGCTTTCCTTCACTTGCACAATTAACAATTTGCCCCAGAATAGAAGCGTTTTACCTGAAAATAAAACGCATATTAAATACTTACCTTATTTGAAACTTTATATTTGAGATAGGCCCCTCCTTGTTTTCTGCTTTATCATACCTTCTTTGTCTACCTTATATCGCCATCTCGCTCGCACATCCCCCTACCATCCACGCCAGGCAGAGCGGCGGGCATGAGCCGCGCGATCTCGTCATTGTGTCGAAAATACCAGGCAGAGTTAAAAACTAAAGTTTCAAATAAGGTAAGTATTTAATATGCGTTTTATTTTCAGGTAAAACGCTTCTATTAAACACTTGACCGTTATTTGAAACTTTATATTTGAGACGTGTTTGTTATCGCCTGGTAGAAGTGGATGCCAATGTGACTTTATGCTTAGTTCAGTAATAGTGGTAAAAGCATAAACTGATTTGTGATATACCTGTGACCTACGTATTTTCCCGGTTTGGGATATACGAGTACTGTATTCAAGTATACTTCTGAATGAGTCTGTTTGACCATATCGCGAGACAGAATATATCAACAAATATAAAGATGTGCGAGGTATTACCGTAATTTGATTTATAAAGTACAAACCAAAATATATAATTGACTAGAAGCAATTTCTGAAGTTCTTATCAAATCATTGATTAACATAGAAATACATTTTTATTAATAAGTTTCATAAACATGTCAATGATCTTGAATGAATCATGCGAGGATATTGTTATCCCGCTATTAGTGGCTTTTTATCAGCTATAGGACTATCTGAAAGTATTGCATAATTGCATACCTATCTCCAATAGGCACGTGACCAGATTTCGAATCAGATCGGATAAGACCAATTTTGAGCTGCTGGGCTGGCTTTTTAGCTGAGCGTATGTTGCCCGGGAATGCATTATGCCCGCTCCAGCGATTATTTATTTCATCTTGCAGTACCTACTGTTCCAGATGCAGATTTGGCTTGTCATCTCAATCGAATAATAAGTTGATTACATTTCGGTGTTTTACGTCTGTTGTGTAAAGTACGAGACATTACACATAATGTAACAGATGGCTATATGGTTGCTATAGTTTGTGTGCCGACATTGTTATTCACCACCCTACCTCCACAACGTAAATCATAGGTACCTAATATATTATATCAAAACGTTAATTCTTGTGTATACTTAGTACATTTTATATTACTCATGTTGTATTTTATTATAATAACCAGCGACGTTATCACTCAAATATTTACCCGATTTATAAGTCCTAGCGTTCAGTCAAGGGAAAACATAATTATAACTTTTACATGTTGCAATTTAAATTTGGAAAAGTGAGGTCATGTACTCTTCAACCTGAATCCAATTACAAAAGTAAGACAAGTGTATTTGATCTGTATAGTTATGCACAATTCGTAGACTATAATTTTGTTTCTAAAAAATTACACGAATCCATCGTAAGCTATAAAATATATCTCAAAATATGTCCAACGAGCACATGAGTGCACGAAACTGCATACGTATAGTTATGATATTAACTACTTGTATATTATAATATATCCCATAGTCGGACAAATGGATTAAGTTTGAGCATTTTATTTCAAGCAAGCTATGGTTAGAAGCGGGTTGTGCTACAAAGACGACATGGTTACAACAAAAGAGTATGTGGACCAATCTTTGGAAGTAGAAAAGCTGCCAAAGATTGACTTGAGGTCTGCCCCTCCAAAATCCACTCTTTTTCCATCGAGGAATTACTAGCAAGTTTATGCCTCAAGCCGATCTTGCTGAGGTAGCAGTTTGGAGAAGGTAAAAATGGTTATGCTAGGTGCTTGGGCCTTCGTGAATTATGTATTGATGGTCGGTTTGGTCGAAACACTCAAAATTTGCAACTACGTATATGGGAATTCCATAAGCAAATAAATCTACTACAAGTATTAATTATAAATATTATTATGTGTAGGCGTATCCGCTACGTAAGTGCTAGTCTGGCGGTAGTCGATAATTAGTAACGATAGATGAACTAATAAATGAAACAAACGATACATTCATATGATAACGATACGATTCATTAGATGATTTGGTCACCCTCGTTCCGAATCGACATCTCATTTGGGTCCTGTAGTGCTTTCAATTTCTTTGTGATTGCAATGCAACTCTTGTTCCAGGATATACCACTTTTAAAAACTAGTCCGTTTAATTGGCATGATTTGATTACATATTTCACTAGAAAATAAGAACGCATTTGCAGGTGAACCAACGACCAGTATGCTGAATCACGATAGTGCAGACTCGTTTAGGTTATGTATGACATAGCTTGGTAAGTTTAAACCGATTAGGCTCCAAGATGATTGTTAAGGAAAATAATTATTATTTCCGTATAATAAAACACACGTTACTTGGGGCATTGGTATTAGCTTGTCGAGGTTATTTGCTAATAGAGATAAGTAGCCTCTGTATAATTTTATTCATTCTCGTTTTAGAATGAAACATGACAAAATTTTAGACAAGAGAAAGTCGTTCAAATAACCGATAATACATATTTATTAATCCCCTATATGTTTGTTACCCAATTGTCTAATTAAGCAAAGTTTCGGCTGAGACCGAAAGTAAGGTAAGGTAGGCAAGTATATGTATAATATGTAGCCGTTACTGGTCGATCGACATCTATGTGCGGTGCGTCGCACACATTCGCTAGTGAAAATATGTCTTCTACCTTACACAACCAGGGTTGAAATAAATCGGAGACACGGTAAAAAATATTTGTCCGTGATCACAAGTGTTGTCCGTGGTCAGTGAGACCCGCCACTTTTTTGGATCAGCAAACCTTTTTAATGGTGTGCCCGACTCGGTATCTAATAATATACTCTTAGTACTGAACCGATTGACTTGACTTTACCAACGGCAGCTTTTGGTAAAACTATATGCAACAACCGTGTATTATTTTCAGTATGTCAATCGGAGATGGTGGATTTTAAATTATTGCCCCGCTTTGATAATGTCAGTATCAAGTCTTCAGAGTACCTCACAAGGACTAGAATGCTAAGAACCCCACGAGGATTGAATATGTTAAGGAAAGTGCGTAGAAGCACCAATATCCTAGTGAGGTACTTAAAAATAAATACACTGTAAGGGTACATTTTGTTACCAACCTCTGTGAGAGTTGATTATGGTGGGAAATATGTGTAAAGGTATCCCAGTGTAGGACTATGCGAATATACATTACATTTAAAACCATCTGTCCCCATGACGGTAGGTTATGTTAAAGCATGTGCGTGAAAGTGCAATATTCAAGTAAAAAACCCTACGAGGGAGCATTTTAAATTATCTGCCGTTGGAATGGTTGATTATGATGGCGAATGTGCGAAGAACATTTATCTAAGTGAAGTACCCTGCAAAGAGCATAGATATTTGGGTTTTTTCTTTACCTACTAAAAATCTGCTTCTAAAGCATTTGATTCTAGTCTATTGAAAGGCAAAAAGTTTTTTGAACACCACCTGCCATTTTAATGGGCGTTGAGGCACAACATCCAAAATAATACCCCGCGATTTCAACTCACCTGCCTGCCTGGGGTTGGTTATTATGGGGAATGTGTGCACGGGCACAACATCCAAGAGAATACCCCGCGAGGGTATATTAAAACTCACCTACCCCTGCGAGGGGTTGATTATTATGTGGAATGTGCGTACGGAGTACGGGCACAACTTCCAAAAGAATACCCTGCGAGGGTATTATAAAACTCACCAGCCCCTGCGAGGGGTGGATTATCATGGGGAATGTGCGTACGGAGTACGGGCACAACATCCAAAAGAATACCCTGCGAGGGTATATTTCAACTCACCTGCCCCTACAAGGGGTTGATTATTATGGGAAATGTGCGTATGGAGTACGGGCACAACATCCAAAAGAATACCCTGCGAGGGTATTATAAAACTCACCAGCCCCTGCGAGGGGTTGATTATTATGGGGAATGTGCGTACGGAGTACGGGCACAACATCCATAAGAATACCCTGCGAGGGTAAATTTCAAGTCACTGCCCCTGCGAGGGTACATTTCAAGTCATCGCACCTGCGTGGGTTGGTGTATGGCAGCTCAGACTAGCTTGCAAAGCAGATCATTTTACTATAAAGGCAAAAATGTTTTACCGTTTTAAGCACTGTAGTTAACTCGTCTGGTATTAATAGCAAACGGAATCTTTTGGTAAGTGGATTACGAACTCTCATTCCTCACTTCAATAATTTCAGACCACAAATAAGTTGTAATTACGTTAACTCAATAACAAAAAATCTACCTTCAAATATAACTCGTAATGTTTCGTAGACTTCATGTAGGTTAAATCACTGTCTTTATTACTTCGAGTAATTTTAGCACACAAGACCGTTTCTCAAATCTAAAAAGCCGGATTGAATTTGTATTTTAATTATTGAAATTATTTTCAATATGCTGTTTTACATAATAAATTGCTACACAAATTATTTAGATGGCAGTTGACACCTTAACACTCCCTTGTGGTCATGATTTATTTTAGTTCAGAGAATTTGAACATCACAGCGATACCGCGATACCCGTTATCACAATTCCAACGTTGTGATTTATTACGATCAGCACATGATGTATTAAATTATTTTTGTTCAACTGTATCTGAACTAAACTGGAACCAACCTAGGAAAAACCTAGGATAAAAATGTTATAGTACACACAAAAATATCTTTAAAAAGTGGGTAGACTAAAGTATTTAAGAATTAGTTTGTTCAAAGCTTTGAACATAAAATTTCAACAATAATTTGAATTATCGAACGGTAAAACCGTTAAAATTATAAATTATTTCATATTATTAAAATAAGAAGGTATATAAATACAAATAACTTACATGTGTGCCTAGGCTACGCTAGCGCTAGGCACAACCGTGCGCTGCAGAAAACAAGACGCCAATGACGAGATCGCGCGGCTCATGCCCGCCGCTCTGCCTGGCGTGGATGGTAGGGGGATGTGCGAGCGAGATGGCGATATAAGGTAGACAAAGAAGGTACGATAAAGCAGAAAACAAGGAGGGGCCTATCTCAAATATAAAGTTTCAAATAACGGTCAAGTGTTTAATATGCAATATTAACCATATTATAGTTCAGGTGTTTAGCACACAACAGTGACATAAACACAATGTATAAGTCACTAGTAAAAGGTATAATTTTGAATACCTATATAATATTAATAACATTCTTAAAACCACTTCTAAATGTTTCTGATAGCCTGTACGTATAGGACAGTATATGAGTAATCTGGGTATTTTGTAATGCATAAGGAAAATTTATGTATTATCAAGAAATTGACATTCAAAGACCTGTTTCAAATAGTTTTATTATTCTCACTTAGTAAGTAATCAGAAAATTCCAGTCTTAAGGTGGTTGCTCTGATTGCCCTTTCCATACATATTTAACTAGCTGAGATTTCAATACACACATCGTATTGTTTTTATTTGAGCTATTCTTTGGACTTCATACTAGTTACCGGTGTGGCTAATTTTAATTTCAAACAAAAATATCCAACGGAATTACAATAAAACTGGTTTAAAAAATTGCAAATTTTGTATTCGTGTGAGTAAATTTTGTAGCGCAATCTAGGCAGGCAATATGGTTATTAGCAAGGTAACTAAGAACTAAGATGTCAAAAAGGAGCCGGGGTTCGAATTTAAAACTACAAGTCGTGAAATAGATGGCGCTTTCAGTAATTTGACTCTATAGAAATCTATGCTTTGAATAATATTGGTCAAATCTTAGCATAGCCGAAACGGGGCGCTGCCGTTCCGACTAGGGTAGTTTGTTGTAAAGGAAATGCGATGTTGCCAATCATCGTTGCGCGCTTCTTTCGTATATTTCGTTGATTTCAATAATTTTGAAGTTGAATTTGAAATTAGCTTTTGCGCCCAGCTTTGCCTGCATGAATTTTTTGTGTAATATTATACCAATCATCGTTGCGCGCTTCTTTCGTATATTTCGTTGATTTCAATAATTTTGAAGTTGAATTTGAAATTAGCTTTTGCGCCCAGCTTTGCCTGCATGAATTTTTTGTGTAATATTATGAATACCAATAGGTTTTATGTTTATTGAATATATATATCGAATGTATCTACCTACGTTAGTTTATGTTGCATAAATTATATCAAAGAGAAAGTTAAAATATGTCAATATACGAATACCAAAAACATTCCAACGTTTAACTATGACCGACCTAATATCTACTTTTAAAGTAATTAATAATGCTATCCAAAAAAAAAACAATTTTACGTTTTTTTACAAACAAACATGTTTTAATTTGTATGATATAGTTATAAAACCTATACATAGTACTATTATAATATAGGTACGAAACTTCACCGTTCGTTCGAGGACGGTTCAAGGGATGCGTTCAAAAACCAACACTATTGAAAAAGATTGATTGCTTAGATTATTCATAAATAATAATACGTAGAAAGTCAATATGTAATATACTATGTATAATACATACCTACTTATTTTATTATATCATGGTAAATAATAAAGTTAGGTACCTACTGATATATTTCAATATTTATCTAGTCGAGCTAATAAGTAATAATGTAATTAGTAAGATTCCGAACATGATGTTTTTGCAAATACCTAGTAGGTAGGTACCTACTGTACAAAAAATAAACGATGTTTTGAATCGATTAAAATATTAGGTGGTATCAATCGACTTTAGGGCCGATTTTTCCATCGTCCGATATAAGAATTTAACTTGAGGAATTAAATTCACGTTTGCAGATTCTGTAGAGAAAGACTATCAAAATACAAAATTCCTCGAATAAAGACAGCTGACGATGCAGCGATGTTAAAATCGACCGTACGATTTTTTTATTGGGATATACAAGTAGATCGAATCTATACTTCGATACTAATATAATAAAGCGGATGTTTTTTTTTGTTTATTTAAACGGGCTAATCTCTGAATCGCTAGGTAATCACTATCCATCTGATTGGAAAAATCTTACACTAATAGGAAGCTACATTATCCCCGAGTTTTACAGGCTACTTTTTATTAAGTGTATTCCGAACCGGTGGTGGTAGATTCAATTGTATGTACTTACTTATACTTGACGTGCATAAGTCCCTTACCTGGGCCTAAACTGGATAAGTAAATAACTTTTTGAGTTTATTTTGATTTATCCCAGGAATGCGGGAGAAACCGCGGGGGACAGCTAGTGAAAAAAAAAGTGATAATCGGTTATCAACAATGATGGAAAATACATGTAAGTCGGTAAGTACATGTATTTTTTTTTTACCGAACGAGCTCCGCGATCGAATCGTTTCTGTTTCAGCTTGGGCAAAAATGCTTTCGTATGTCTTTATGTATTTTCGAAAAATCTTCAATATAAATTAAGTAGGTACCTAAGTATTCATCTTATAAACTGTAAAACATCGATTCAAAAGATTGAAGATCGACCTATAAAACCTCTTTTTTGATTAAATCGAATCGAGATCGTAAATCCTAGTTTGCCGTGATTTGCCCAACGTTGACACATCTTTTTAGACGTGTCACGTTCCTACGCAACGAAATTTATGTTTCCCATGTGTTTCCTACGGCTAATATTTTTTACAAATTATTTTCTCTTATTTGGATACATTACATTAGCTTGATGTTTAGCCAAGTGTACCTTTAAACAGGTATGTAATAGATATATGCATTGATGCTAATAGTATAGAGATGGATAGATAACACTTTATTGTTACACCACATGAAAAAAATTACATCCGTCGGAACACACCGATAGGCGCTTGGCGACAGATTTTCAACTTGAGGGTGGTAGCCAATCAGATGAGTACTAAAAGTACCCTACCACCTGCTATGGTTTCCTCACGATGTTTTCCTTCACCAAAGTAAAGTTCATTTTGTAAGGTGGAGGTTAGAAATTTGAAAAAAAATTGTTTCCTAATTATTTAGGAACAAGGATATTGTTTGGTTTCAATAAGTCGAGAATACTTCTGTACTCATTTTCTGATAGGTATTATAAATTACATATTCTTTGTCATAACAATTACGCATTTTATTTCAGGTCCAGGGGCAATTAATTATGCATAACCAAAATGCATTATGCTTATCATAATACTGTTTGATTTACATCCATTAAATCTTATAACAGTCGTAAAGGTTTGCCGATATGACAAGGTCATCAGAAATGTGAAGTCAAATGCTAAAGCTAGCAACATTTTCAAAAATGCTAATTGCTAGATATTATGTTGACTCAATTGGAAAAGAAATAACTGTGCAGATCAAAATTAATTTACAAGTAAAATGTAAACTATATAAAAATCGGTATTAAAAATAATTATACAAAGCAAACCTACTAACAGGTATTTTTTGTTCTAGTAGAGGATCATGCATCTACAATGTAGATACATAATCATCAGAAAGTCAGTTTGTTATGTACCTATAATATTATGCTTGATTATTTTTATCAAGTAAATAAAACTTTGAAAATGTTTTGTGTAACAGTAGGTATTTATTTTCAACTAGTCCACCCTTCTTACTAGAAGAACCTCTTGAACTAGGTGAACTTCGTAACACATATTTTTTTTTATTTTTACCATTTTTTAAACCACACCTGTATCACAGCGAACAAAACACAAAAATAATTATTCAAATCGGTCAAGCTGTTTTTGAGTTTTGTCGAGACTTACGAACAGCAACTAATTTATATACCTATATAAATAACATTTATAAATACTTATACCTATTTCAGGACCAAGGATTTAACGTTACCAACATGCATAATATTTTATGTTACTTCGTTTCGATTACGCACAACGGTCACAGTCATGACTCATGATGGAGAATAGATGCGTACCTACCTCGGAGGAGTTTATCGGCAAAATGCTTTTTAGATTCTACCGAAATCACAATTTAGATGTGAATTTTTTGAGTGTTTATATACCATACCACATTTACTTACGTCATACATTAATAAAGAAATATACAGAGAATCTATTTTTATTATACCTACATAATAATCAATATTGACATCTCATAAACGTACCGGTGTAGAGCCTCCCCTAATAACAAGGGGGATTGGGGCCATAGTCCATCATAACGTCAAGCAGGACAATGTGGTTTGGTGTACTTCTAATGCTTTTCAATTTGACTTTTTCGTGTTGGTTTCCTTACGATCAAGAACGAAAACATATCATCGGCCTGTACTTTGTGAGATTTGAATTTACGTACAAATTCACCTTTGGATAATGGTGAAGGAAAAACATCATTAGGAAATCAAATAAGTACATGTACAATGTACAAAATTTTAATAGTAAACATGTTTTATATTTATTGAAAAAATAATATAAAATATACCAAACCTAATGAATATATAAAACACAATTTACGCATAATTAATGAAAAAATACTTAACCAATTTTAGCACTCACGCGTAATTATTTAAACGCCACCTAACGGCATATAAAACAACTCAATACTTATTATAACGCCATCTAATGGTCGAAACAAAACAAAAAATTACAATGTGTGCGTGTATATATACAAGGAATAACTTGACAGATATTTTTCTGGAGGAATTCTTTGTAACTAATTGCCGTGGAAGTAAAATTAATGCTTCATAAATACTTCATAAATACATATTGCTCGCCAATCACTAAATTACGCACCAAGGATGCTTCAATTTTACATAAAAAAAGAAATAACATAGCTTTGCGATACTAACACCATCTAACGGGAATATAGCTTTTTGTAATCGTGAGCATTCACCTTAATAGTAGTAAATTTTAATGCTATATTTATTGCATTTCACTGGCAAGCCCTAATTTTCGTTTCCTTCTAATTTAAAATCCTTACACATTGTGTTTACCTAACCAGGCATATGTAACAACTATCAGAACAATCCTTTCTTAAAGCATGGCTTCACCTTATAATAAGTACTATTAGCTATACATAAAATGTAGTCGAGTGGCAAATGGATGTAGACTGAAAAAGCGCAGCAAATTTATAGAAAATATCAGGATAGCAACCCCAAAATTAGAATGAATATAGTGGTCTTGAACTGAAATGGAATAACCTGCTACAGATAACACTTCCTCAGGTAATCGGTTTAAAAACAAATTAGACAATTGAACAAAGACAAAAATATTGAAAAGTGAACTATGTAAGTGCGAAGTGGTTTTCAACACTGCATGATATAGACATATCATCTAACAAGCTCATCATAGATGTGTTGTAAAAAAAGTTATTTTTTGCTGTTTCTTCACATTGCCCTGTCAAAAGTTTGCAAATAAATCAATTGAGTACTTTCATTTCCAGATTATATCATCCATTTTGAATGTAGGCATAATATCTAGTCTTGGGAGAATACATTTTCTGAATTGATGTGAAGCAATTCATGTATGAACAAGATTCACTGTTGTAGAAAAAAAAGTAGTTTATTTTTTTTATCTTTGTATCTCTGTTTATTTTATTGCCAGTCTTTATCTGAACTCAGTATTTCCCAATGGACTTTACCTACTGTAAGTAGGATCCGTTTTTTTTATTCCACTAAGCCACAAGAAGAAAACACTGTTGAATTCATCCTTTAAAGGTCTTTAAAGTCAGTTTTCACCACCTTCCATAAGGTCCTATTTCTTACATAAGTTGCTCTGAATAAATTGTTTCAACGTTGTCTCTTTACAATCTAACGTTTTGACAAATGTCATAAGATAGCAAATTCAAGGCTGCCCTACTCTGAACATTCGCCTATCACCAGAGACTGATTTAATAAAAACGAATTGTATTGTTATATAAACAGGCATGAAATGTTAGCTCACAACAAAAGTTTACTTTTTAACCGACATCATTACAATTGCAATTTATTTGATTATTTAATACTGACCTCATGCGGGCTACTGAGTGCAGTAAGTAAGGCTCCTCTGAATCAAAGGATTTTGGACTAGGTCCTGTATAAAAAGCAATGATGACAAGAATATTACATCTTAGAAGTAAAAGGTAGTGGTTGAATTGATTAGAGGGATAATTATATTTCATCCAAAAATACTGATTTAATACTTGTATTGAAGTGTATGTTTATTGCTGTTTTTTTTTTCTATTTTGCATGTTCTGAAATAGTTCATCTGTGATCGTTATCTATCTTTCTTTTATTGTCTTTATCTACAATCAGCTTTGCACATTTTCTTAAGGGATGATTCTTAGGTAAAAAAATAATAATTCTAATTAGTCCGTCAGTTAGATTATCAAAAAATATTGGACACGTATTTTTTGCTTTACCTAATCATAAAAAAATTACAAAGATAAAGCGAGTCAAAGTTCGGTAGAGCTCGTGACGTCACTTTAAGTAAAAAGTGTACTCTAAAGTGACGTGAAGCGGAACTTCGACACACGATATCTTCGTATTGTTTATTTAATTGACAAATGAAAAAATACGTGTCTAAAATTTTTTGATAATGTAAAAGACTATGATGATTATGATGTAATGATAATCATAATCACTGGACCACTGTGAGTCTATTGCTAATAATCTTTGAGCCATTGTCATAAATCTTCTAAGAAGCTTATCTAATCATTCCTCGTCAAGTTAATAACAAGTTTATCAATTCCTGACCTGTGCCACAGAAGCTGTAATTGCACAAGGCCAGTGCAGTGTATTAGAGTCAATGACTTTGATAAATTAAGTGCAAACTAAATATTATGCATGAATGTTGCTGTTAGCTCCAAGTAATTACCATTACAACAAACTGTAATTATTTTTTAATGTAATTAACACTTTATTTGTGTTGCGCGTAGGTTTAAAACCTCTTAAAATGCTACAAAGAGCACGCAAAATTATATGAAAAATGCGATTAGGCGAAATTGATCTTTATTAATAGAGAGATCTTTATTTTCTCTTGCTCAAAATTCTGATGGAGCTCTGGCAACATAACTTATTGCAGGAACACAATAAAAATATATTTGTCTGTGGTATTCTGTATAGTGAAGGTACTTCCCCAGTCGAGTTGCGCTTTGAGCAAAACATCACTATGCCCTACCTATCTGCAGTTGCTTGTTTGGCATAACACCACCGTATTTACATAGTATCTAAAAACAATATATATCCTGGGACAAATATAAATATCCTGTGACATTCCTCACTCACGGCTGATCCCAAACTAAGCAGAACTTTACTATGGAAACCAGATAACTGATATACATACACATACTATATTTAGTGTGTAAATACATACTTAATATACTTATATTTTTTTTTATTCTGTTTTTATTTAGGGACTTTTGTCAATTTTGACCATGCCAGTCCCATCATACTCTAATCTAATAATACATTCACAATCAAGTACTTATATTTAACTTATTTATAATCATGAGCAAAATTTGTACAACTTCTTCGTCATTCAAAGCACCAATATTAGCTGTATTTAAATTAAGCTCACTAAAAAGCCTTTCTCTCTCAACTTTGTTGCGGACACATTCCATCAACAAGTGCTGTACATCTTCGATAATACCACAAACCTCGCATAGCGGTGAATTACTTTTTTTCATGAGATAAGCAAATTTATTGAGCGGAATGTGTCCGGAACGCACTCTAAAAGCAGTGACTACATGCGATCTGCTTAGTCCCACATCAGCAAACAATGGAACTCGAGGAGGCTCGCTCTGAAATATACATAATTACACCCAGACTCAGGACATGCACACAAATGCATGCCCTGGATGGGAATCAAACCCGCGGCGTAACAGGTGGAACTTAACAAACCACGCCAACTGACCCCTCTAGCCGGTTACAATGTGTAACCTATTTTAACTAGTAGTTAGTAAGCAATTTAAGGCTTGTTAATTTCAAGACCAAACAATACTATTGGCAATGTTTACGGTAAATCGATGAACCCTCACATATGTTATCGTCACATATGTTAGAGTTTATAAAACATCTGACGCAAATAACTGGGTTTTGGGAATTCCCGTTATCTAAGAAAAAAACCCATTCTGAGATAATTGAAGTCAGCTGGCGAACTTATTTTTTAACCTTTTGAAGCGATGCAGTCGAGTGTCCGAATCCAATGAGCTAAACTTTCACATCGCGAGGAAACCACCTGCCTGGTAATCTGTCACCAAATACCTAACAGTGTGTTTTGTCTGCTTTGCTGCACTTGCCATTTCCCTTGGCTTTGTGTGCTTACCAGTCCACCTTTGGCCACATGATCGCTGAACATGGTGAGATTGCGGTCAAACAAAACCTATACATAATAATCCACAATTCACACTGCTGTCTAAATTTGTGTAAAAGGACACAGTTCCTAACTGATTCGTATTCTATGAAAATCAAGTCCGTTCACAATCACAGTAGTCAAGTTTTGAGTAAAAATTAAAACAGTTGAATTTGATACCTGAAGCTATGGCATAAAGCTTATTTTCAATAAACACAATATATCCTTGATACTTCTGTTTTGAGAAGTCATCAATATTACTGAAATTCGGCAAAACATGAACTGTCCTATGATCTAACCTGTACCGGTAGGTATACAAGTGATTTTATCTAAATATAACGTATAATTAATAATGAACTTGTCGGTAATGACCTCGCCTCGTACCGTCATACGGATTACGGATATGTTACGCGAGAGTTATTAATCATTGTCCTAAAGATAAAAAAAATAATAGTTTTAGACTCATCCTACCTCTGATGTAGAAAAGAGTTTTATCAAAAAGAGTATTGGCAGAGAGATTAGTTGGCCAGGTGAAAAATATACTAATCCTACATGAATCCTACTAATATTATAATATACCACATAGAACATCCCCAGGATTAACTTGTGGGACTACACTACATATCCCGGAAAAACTTGGATCTTTACGAAAAAGATTGGGATATTATATAATAGGCTAGTTTTCTGAAAAATTCTATTTAGTCCGTCATTTACATTATAAAAAATATTAGACTAGACAGTAAACACGTATTTTTTTCTTTGGTCAATTTAATAAAAAAAAATTAAGATATGGATTTTGAAGTACCGCGTGACGTCACGGTGTGGCACACTTTTAAATAACAATGAGGTCACGAGCCCCCACTCCCGAACGCGTGTCGCGCTTTATCTTAGTAAAGCAAAAAACTTGTTCAATATTTTTTGATAAAAAAAATTTTTATCCATATAACATCCTAGTTTAATAATTTACATAAAAACTGGTCATATCCAAGTTCTGGTCCAGATCACTACATTGTTTAATTAAATTATTTTTAATTGTATAATTCACATTACGTTATTCCTTTGTTTTCTTGTTAAACCGTTCGTGTCGTCACTCGTCCAGTACAGGCTCTGCCAGAATACCAGCGTTGCACTGTTTTATGAGCAGTGCAGCTTTATGCTGAGGTAGGGACCTTTTGACCCCACGCAACATACTATAAATAATTATAAACAGGTACTTATGTGTGTACACATATATTATGTTTCTGTATTTTTCTTTTTCTTTATAAAATTTTGTTAACTTTAGTGTGTACTTTCACCCTGTGGGGCAATAAATATACTTTCTTTCTTCTTACATTGTTTTTCAGGAAGGGGAATGCGAGTCCCTCAAAGACTACGTGGGCCGGAACAATGCTAAAGGCATGGACCTTAACCGCGACTTCCCTGACCAGTTCGACAAGGACCGCTCCAACGATGACGAGTACCTGTACGGCCACCGACAGCCGGAGACGGTAGCCCTGATGAGGTGGATCAAGAGCAAGCAGTTCGTACTGTCCGGGAACCTCCATGGTGGCGCTATCGTCGCCAGTTATCCGTACGATGATTTGAGGTAAGAAACAGTGAAATGTGGACTGTAATTTTGAGATAGCTTTATTTCGCTCAAAGAGTATCTTGACTGGGGAAAGTACCGTCACCTTACAGAATACCGCAGCCAAATAACTTTATGTTGTGTTCCTGCGCGTGAGCAAGGACGCCAGAGCTCATTGGGGAGGGGGGAATTTAATATGACAGGTAACACGTGAGTGATGTCCCATGTGTTGCAAGCGTCCATATGTTTATGGTAACCAACCGCTTACCATCAGGTGGGCCCTACGCTTGTTTACAGACTTCATCGTATAAAAACACTAGCATTTGCCCCGCGGTTTTATCCACGGTACCGAAAGACTAATGATTTCCCGGGATACAACTTATCCTATATGTTATTCCAGGTTATGTTATGATCTACTTGCGTGACATATTTCATCACCATTGGTTGTGTTATTGAAGCGTCACAGGCTATTTCATATAATACAAAACACAGATATACATCTAAATAGATGACGCGAGTGTATGTTCTTCGCGTGTCAATATCTGTGCAAAAATGGGGCACAATGTTCTTCTTTTGAAACTGTTTCGCGCGGACAGGGAACTCGCATAAGGCTGCATGTCCACCAGAGATGTGTAGCGAGGGATATGTTTAGCTGACAAATAGGATAGCTTCATTTTCACTTTAAACATCTAATCCCAGCCTAAATCAATCTTGTGACATTATGGTAAGTACAAAAAAGTGACACACTTGGTTTTCATACAGATGAAGGGACTCGCGTTATCTATTTATATTTATGTCTGTGATACAAAATATGACATTAAGACCGGCTGCATACTATAAGAAATTTTCTGTCAGAAATTTTCGGACGCCCGCTTGCTCATACATTTTTGGACGTCAGACACGTCAGAATTTTCGGATAGTATGCGGGGTCTAGAACAAAATGTATGAAGAAAGTGCCTTCCGGCGGGCGTCAGAAAGGAGAATGGCGAGATTCCATACATGCTTGGACCTACATTTTTTTGTAACGTATATGACAACCACTGTTGAATTCCTGTAGATTAATAAACTGTTATGCTATTTCTAAAAAATATTTTAACAAAAAAGCTGCAGTTTTTTTTTATTTGAGTTAAAAGGTTTTATAGGTTATGCCGATTTTGACGTATCAAATGAGTAACGTTCGATATACCTATTATAAGTACATTTTAAAAATGTGGATGAAATCCATTTAGTTCTACCCGTTGGTTCTCGCGAGGGACGCGCGTCCTATTATAACAATTGATGTCATTGTTATATGTTTAACCGCGAGCCAAGCGATTAATTATGATTAGATGCTGAATAAATATGTTATTGAAGTACCTAACAATTGTTTCTAGTATAGGTACTTACCCAGGTAGGTATATCTTACTGGTAGGTAGTAGGTACTTTGAAGTATCGGGACATGCACAGGCTTTCAATAAAAGAAGGTCATTTTTATTTAGGTTTTTATTCATCAAAATAAAATCCAATGACAATATTGTCTAAGAATTCTGCCAGTGGATTTATATTGCATTCATGCAAATACAAATAACACAGCCAATTGTCGATTATCTAAGGTCCATTCAAATACCGTAGTCACGTGTAGAAAAGAAATCGGTATCCGTAGAAAAGCAAAGGGTCGTGGTGTAGTCAGGAGTCAACCAAAAACCGTAGGAACGCGCACAAAAAGAAAGTACCTTTCGAATTGTGTGACAGTCACACAATGTCAGACAAATCAATCAACTTCTTATTAGTTTTAAGTTTGGCAATCAAATCCAAATTAGGACTTATTTCTGCCAGTGTCGAGTTACATTATAATTTCCAGCCAAAAAGTCGATCAATCAACTTCACTCAAAGGGCTCGCTGACCATAGACTACGTACGCGTTTCATTTGACGTAAAAAAATAGTCATCGTGTTATAAAGTGTTAAAACGTTTTTTTTTCTCATAGAGAGTTTGTATTAATAAATGCAATGACATTTTCAACTAAACTCTGTTAAAAATAAAATTATTTATCATTATTATGACTAAGAGAAATGTTTCAAATATAAAAAAACAATGTGGAGATAAATACCGTTCAAAGGAACATATAGAACGACATTATGGGTGCGTTCCAAATCACAATCAGCTTAACTAACAGCCTAAAATATATAAATGTATATTTCTATTTTCTAGACATACTGCTAGTCCTGAAAAATATTGAATTATGTTATTTAATTTAACTTTAATAAAGCAATTTTTTGATATATATTATGTCGTTATACGCAGCTAGGGCCAATTTCGCCATTGTCCTTTTGTAACAGAAAATTTCTTATAGTATGCGGCCGGCCTTAGCCCACAATAGTTCGTTACGCATGTGCATACCATTGTTATATAATACGCTCATCTAGCTGCTAGCATCGTTACATTTTATAACTTAATTTAATTATAACTCGTTTATAATGGAACCCGCTTACTCTATTTAGTCAAAAACCAGTTATCTGTGAATAATCCGTGTCACTGCGTCGATCGATTAATTTTGCACTTTCACTTGACACCCGCGGAATTTGGTTTTCTAATTTGATAATGCGAATAGGATTTAATAAAATGATTTTGGCTATTATCAGCAGATATTGCAACACTTATTTGAAGTCGCATTCGTGTCTTTTCACCGCCAAACGGAGTCCTTTCCAACACGCTCCTACTTTTCAAAATATATCCTTGTCAATATGCGATCGGCTTGATCTCCTCCGCATAACCTTAACAGCCAAAATAAACTTTGACTGTTCCATTGAGTCAAAGGCAGAAACAGCTGCTAGAACGCTGGATATCCTTTCTAAGGTCAAACGGTACTTTACGACTGGACAGTTGCTTCAACTTTATAAAGCACGAAGTCCGATCATACATGGAGTATTGCTGCCATCTCTGGGATGGATCCGCTAAGCGCTAGCTTGGCGCCCTCGACTCAATAATTAAGGCGAAACTCACGAGCCTCGACCATCAATGAAAGGTTGCTTGCCTATCGGTATTCGAAATATATATTTTGGAGAGTGTGCGCAGGAAGTATTCAACCTTATTCCACCATCCCCATTCTTACACCGTACCACAAGACGCCGGGAAAAGTTTCACCCGTACGTTGTTGACATACCGACAATACGGACACAACGTTTTGTTTCCTCATTTATAATACGCACAGCAAGGGTGTGGAACTTGCTTCCGGCGTATGTGTTTCCAGACTCATACAATCTAGGGACTATCAAGGCCAGAGTGAATAGGTTCCTTTTGGGTAAGCGTGTTCCATCTTACGCCACGTCTTCCTTATGGGCGAGTCAGTGGCCAAACGCAAGATCATTTAATTAAAAAAAATGGTATGAGAATCACGAAACAATAACTTTTTCATACATTGTGGTTGACCTTTAGTATGAAAAGAAACGATATCTTTTGAGAATTTCCATCGTTAAAGTTACGCATAACTAATACAACACAGGTTTCGAAATATGTTAAAATACATAGATGAAGTGAATTGACTAAGCAAGAGGGAATCAATCACACATATACATCTAAATGGATGACGCGAGTGTATGTACTTCGCGTGTCAAAATCTGTGCAAAAATGGGGCACAATGCTCTTCTTTTGAAACTGTTTCGCGCGGACAGGGAACTCGCATAAGGCTGCATGTCCACCAGAGATGTGTAACGAGGGATATGTTTAGCTGACAAATAGGATAGCTTTATTTTCACGTTAAAAATCCAACCAGCCTAACAAAATCAATCTTGTGACATTATGGTAGGTACAAAAACGTTACACGCTTGGTTTTCGTACGGATGGAGGGACTTGCGTTATCTATTTAGATATGTCTGTGGAGTCAATAATTTTCAATTTCAGCTCAGGCAAGGACTGTTGCGAAGAGAGTAAGACCCCGGACGACTTGCTGTTCAAGCACTTAGCCATTGCGTACGCGTCGCAAAACGCGGAGATGCACGCAGGCAACGCGTGCAAGCCCGAGAGCTTCCCGGAGGGAGTCACCAACGGTGCCAACTGGTACTCCGTGCAAGGTAACTAGTAATAAGATTGAGTTTAGCTCAGATTGTCTTGTACATGACCATATTAAGGCGCGAACTGACTACGATTTTGACAGTACTCGTTCTTCACTGGAATAGGGTTGAAAATACACAGTAAAATTAAGCTAATTTTTTTTAAATTTGTTTGACTGTATATTACTCTATTGATATCTAACAGTTAAAGCAGTTGACCTTTACATAAAAAAGTACATACATATTTGATCTGAATGTTAATACAATCATCGAACCATGCAACTAAACTAAAGTATTGAATAGTATACAAATTATACATAATTATTTTAGACCTTATTCCAATGACATAAGATCTAACATTCATAAATATTTGAACTGTGTGTTATTTCTAATTTGATTACTTTATAAATACCATCCATTTTCCTAATATTAAAATTAGAACCTGAACCATTCAATCTCATTAAAATGAGGGCCTGGGAAGGCACTTATGAACTTTACAATTGACTACGACCGGTTTGATTTCAGAGTACATAGGTAATAGAACTAAGTTAAGAGCACTTACTAGACATAAGATCACATAATAGACTTGCAAGAGTGAGTTAAGAGCTCATGCAAATGTGAGTATGGGTGAAGTATCAAAGTAGATCATCATCAGCCTATAACAGCGTTGCCAGACGTCCCGATTTTGGCGGGACGTCCCGATTTTTAGCCCAAAACTAAATGTCCCGCGCGGGATAGGCTCAGTCCCGCTTTTTGAGGATTATTCGTTGGGAAAACATCGTTGGACGTAGAAGTGGGAAATTATAAAGACACCACTGAGATACGGCCGTATAGGTATGCCGCATATTTTGACGCTCGCAAGGGAATCAAAACTTATAGATTACTTCCCAATGACCTAGAAACATAAAAGAAGCAATTCCATGTAGCACAAGTAAAGGAAGAAATCCAAAAATCGTTTTGTAGTGGCATCACAATCTTTTTTTTCTTATATACTTCTTGACTCGCTTCCCGTGATAAATGAACTATTTACATACCTACAAGTTTCTACGGAACCATCGGTGCGCGAGACCGACTCGCGCTTTTTTTTAGTATGTCGGCGATAGAATCCCGCTTTTTTTACTCAAGAAGTAACGAAATCCCGCTTTGCCCGAAAAAAAAATCTGGCAACACTGGCCTATAATGTCCCACTGCTGAGCACAGGCCTCCTGCACACAAATTAGTGTGAAGGGGAATGGGGGGCAGATACTCCACCACGCGTGCCCACTGCGGATCGGTGGAGGTTGGCTGGTGGTCAACCTACTGTCGGAGTTTTCAAGCCGCCTAGTAGGCCTCCAATTTATGAAGTGTTTTGTGTCTTTTCGTCTTACCTACGGGCCTAATATGAATGAAAAGAGGACGCATAAAATTCTAAGGTTTAGCTTAAAATTAAGACAAGAGCATATCATCTCTAAAAAATACGTTTATATCCAAGGTGGCATGCAAGACTTCAACTACCTACACTCAAACTCCTTCGAGGTGACATTCGAGTTGTCTTGCTGCAAGTACCCGAACGCGAGCGACTTGCCCAAGTACTGGCACACCAATAAAAACGCGTTGCTTGCCTTCATTGAACAATCGCACATCGGTGTCACGGGAGTCGTTGTTGATGAAAGCGGGGAACCTGTAAAAGTGAGGACTTTTTACTTTATAGCCATTTAATTTAAGACCTAGTTTTCATTGCACCCGAAGTTGGAGAACACACAAAGTCTAGAACAGAACTGTCCCCAAAGTATAGCGGGAACAGACAGTTAGACTTTGTGACAAATTTTCATCTTGAGGGTGGTAGCCAGCCAGGCGGGTATTACAAAGTACCCTACCACAGCAGAAGCTTCCTTCACCGAAAGCAGAAGCTCCACAAAGGGTTCCGTTTTATCATTTGAGGTACCGAAACCTACAAATTTAGAAGAAATTATAAAATTAGTACCCAAAAAAATATGTTTTCTATCGATCCTTGTAAAACAGAATCAACTTTAAAGTGAGCTCCAAATAAAACTGCTTTTTAATAAATCTCTTTTCAGAATGCACAAATAACAGTTGAAGGTATATACCACTCTGTCCGGACGACCGAGGACGGCTACTTCTGGCGAATGCTGCTTCCCGGACAGTACAATATTACTGCTGTTGCATCTGGGTAAGTCGATTTTTTTACTAAAACAAAGGTTGAAGTCTTTTCGAGGTCTTATTCCGGAGGAGCAATTTCGTACAATTCAAGAAATCGATAATTTTGTTTATACATACAGCAAGATTCCAATCTTGTTCTAATCTTGACCGGCATGAGTCGTGAGCACAAAGTGAAGAATTGAATTGCGGAATAAAGAAGGGGGGAGCGCCGAGCTGCACACGATTGGTTCGTCAGTCGATGCTCGTCGTCTATTGGATTCTCGCGTGTCATTTGGCTACTGTTATTTGGCCAAAAGTGTACATGCGCGAGCTTGCCCCCACTACTGCTTATCTGTGCTCACGAGTCGTGCCTTATACTGTACTAGTTAATTAGAAATCACGGTATTGTTTCGTGCGTACGAGTCTTTAGGTTACCGACAGTACATTAGCCAGTACTGCCAACAAAAAAAACTTTTAATTACACTATGTTGAATTGGCAATCAGACTAAGGTTCAGCAGGATCGTAATCGTCAATCATGGATCACGTGATTTTGTTGTTCGATGGTCGAACTTCTCTTGAATCTTTTACCTTATCAATGATCCAGACCAGTGTCCGATGAGCAAAGAAAAGATATTATTTTCAGCTACTCAATCCCCCCACCAATATTAACAACAGTCCCTGAGAACCAAACGTCACCAGTATCAGTAAACTTCACGGTGCACCGGAGCCCGCGCACGCTCAGCTCGGGTAAGTCCCCGGCTCACTTGAGACACGACAACTCCGCAGTAGCGGTGCTCACTCACGCCTCTGTCTTGCTTGTTAACTTGTTACTGGTGTTTATAGTCGAAGCTTAGATGGATCTTGGGAATTTGCGATGTTTAAATACGAATTTGCGAAGTTTAGATGAATTTGCGAAGTTTGGACGAATTTGCGAAGTTAAGACATGAATTTTGCTAACTAAGACCAAATTTTTTCCTTGTCAAAGTAGACATTAGATAATGAAGAGAGATAGGTTTAAAAATGCCAAATTATTATCAAATTTTGGTAAAAAGCGCTCAATTCTCGGTACTTATAGAAAGAGAATCAAAATTTACCTACTGGTTAAAATGCTAGTCCTAATTTTGTTTTTTTAATGTAAGGCTCCATCATATTAGAGAGTTTAAGTTCTGAATCCGTCTAACATAAGATCTGCAAGACTGTTCATATAAGATTATAAATACCAGTAACTTGATGGCTCTAAATTTAATGTCAAATAAAGGGCATCTATACAATGCTTGTAATCTGCTTACTGTAACTAACTGGTGTATGATTTACCATCACGTTTAAAGAATATCCCGGAACACGCTGTAATGAGTCTTATTGAATTGAATATAAAATTAAATTTTGCATAAACTGTCGTGACATTTCATATTTCTGTATCAGAATATCAGACCATAAAATGAAGGTGTAAAAGGGATAGTTGTATGTGTAAAAGCGAGATGCACTTACGGCTATCGTTTATTAGAACTTGCATCTTCTCTTAGATTTTGGTGCGGAGTTAAAGATATAATTTAAACGTGATGTTATACCATTTTATCTTCGTAGGTCCGTCTTATACAACAAGAATAAAACGCAGTAAATTTTCTTGAATAGATTGTGTTATTTGAAAATAAACCTTTTGTCATGGATTCGTGAATGGTTCGCGGTTTCAAAATCTATGTTCCATAATACGGACCTTGGTATTTCTTCTAATGCTTAGAAATGTTAAATAAAACAGTGATGGTATATTGTAAATGGTACAGTTCGGTTACCGAAAGCTGGCACCTTCACAGCACTCACACATACAATTTCACGATACAGTATGTTTTATTACATTATTGCTTCTAATCAGTCAGTCAGTTCTAATGGATGAATGCATAAAAGACCACTCTATATTTATGAGCAGTAGCAAAAGCAAAACAACTGTCTCCTTCATACTTATAAGCTAGACCGCGCGCGAGCGAGACAGACAGACTTTTCATGATGCGCATGCAGTGCGACGTGACGCCGCGCGCTTATTCACAGACGCTACACAAGCGCAACGTGTAAATGTGTTGAACGTGCCAGCTTTAGTGAATCGACCTGTATGCAGGTACTTAAGGTTTAACATCAGTACTCCATTCACGATTAGGATTCAAGAGATGGCACTACTCACACACAGAATTTACTCACACATAGAGAAATCATGTGTTTCTACACGCAATTGGAATAAAGCACAGGTTGTGTTGGCCAGTTCTTTAATCCGCCGCGCGCCTTATACAGACCGTTTGTGTTTAAGGGGAACCGCGGCCATTGTGCGCGAAATGCCACTGTGACGTATAAGACACAAGGTTTAATATTAACTGTCATTTAGTTACTGTTCCATATAAATTTTAACTCTAGCAGGTCTTTCTTGTCTGGTCGTGCGCGCGACAAGTTAAAATTACTGCCTGAGACGTTCCAATAATTGTCGTTAATGAATGACCACAGATATCTATCATTCATTTAATTTTTATACAAAATAATAAAAAAAAAACGCTTTTAGCGCCATATCTTGAATTCACCCCCACACATACACACAAACAATGTATTACATGTAAAAAAAAATTTAAGTTTAAAACTTTCTGGAAGGGGCCAGTCCCCACAACACAGGGAATCCTAATAGACTATTGATGTTAAATCTTAATGTTTTGGTATGGGTGTGGGTTACAGTATGTTTTTTTAATAAGTCTATGGTCTAGACTTACACCCCCTTATTACAAATGATGATTTAAAGCAAATTTAGTCAATCCAGTCACTCAGTCTCTTTCTAACGTCATATAACAAAAAGAGACGGGGCTATTTTAAAACCTGGGTTTGCTTATACCATGTTTTGTAATAAAGGGGGATAGAGGTTATGACTTATAAAATTGTCGTGTGAAAGTATACAGGATTTTAATTGTCATCTTTTATAAACTAATGGTTCTTTATGGTCAACAATTAAATTGTTTCATACATTTAACGGGTTTGTGCCATGACTGCCAAGTCATGGGTTCAAAACCCAATCAGAACAAACATTGTGAGCATGTTCATGGGTGTTCGCTTTAGTCAATCATTTATCTGGTGTCCATAGTACAAGATTAGTTAATTCGGGTTAAGGGGTACTAAAAAAGCCACTCAATCAAAATATTGTCGTATGGAATTCATTTCCCGGAGTCACTTCAGATCTATGCACTTAATTTTTTTTTTAATAATATCTTTTTATTTATTTATGCGGGCTAAACTATGGAATCAAAAAATTCTTTAATAAATAGGAATCCTGTTTTTAATTAACAAACTCCGATTTGATGAATTGCATTGAATATTGCTATGAATTCGAAAGATTTTTAGTGGCCAGATGTGTAAAGAGTTCACAAAAATGTTTTTTTAATTGTATAGAATGTGAAGAATACGTCTTAAAATTATACACAAATAGTTTCTTAGATAAAACAAAAAAAGGCTAGACATAAAATATGTAAGTGCCAATTTAGTTTATTTCAACGCAGGAATTGAATTAAATGTAAAATGGGAAATCAATCTAAAATTAAATTATACGTATTATACGAAACGTTTTTATTTAATGTTAAATACAACATGTGCAATAATCAATTTATACTCAATATTCTAAACAATAAGGTAGATATTAAGTAAATAATAACCAGTGCTTATCATTTAATATTTGGTAGCTCGCCTAAACTTGCGTATTCAATATTTCATAGAATAATTTTACATTTTTTTATACAATATTTTATAATGGAATAATAACGTAGATAATAAGACTCAACAAAAAATATGTGCCAATTGTATTTTTTAAATTAGTGAGAAGTTACTCCAAATTGGATCTCAATTTAAAAAAGTATTTATTGATAGGAATAATTGTAATATAATCCGTCTTTTTAGTAATCCACAAAAAAAAAAAGAAAATGTGTTGTGATTTTTAAATTATTTTTACAAAATGTGTTGTGTATGAATTATTTACTTATTGGTTGAGTTCGTAATAGATTTTAAAAAAAAATAGCTACATCTTATGATTTTAATGATTGATAGTTTCAACTTTGCTGAGTAAGATACACTTTGCTGAATAGTTTAAGGAAAGATTATTTAAATTAAGTAATTAATTTAATTTCCCATATACAGGTCGTTGTTTTGGTCAGCGACGAGCGACTCAGGGTCGATAATACAAATAATACTGGTGAAAAAAAAAAAAAAATATATTTTGAAAATCATGTAATAAGCTAAAGTGTAGACATAATACTCAACGGGAGAACGAGGGAGTACAGGGGTGGGGCGATGGCGGCTTGCGCCTAGCTCTAGTCTGTGCACGTGCCTAGTAACCATACTTTGCGGTAATTTTATTTCAAATTGAATAAGGTATTTCTCAACATATTTACAGTATTTAATGGAATTAAGTCCATTTTTGGGGAATATATATTTTGTACTAGCGCTCCTGGGTCGCTTGTCGCCGACCAAAACAACACCCAGTATACTAAATTTTTTAATACTAATAAAAAAATTACAATTCATAACCTGCTTTATTGGCTTTATGAGATAATTTTGTCGCCGTCTATATTTATTGCGTACGTGGTTTTTTAATTTTTAATTTTTTTCTTATTCGTTATATCTTATGTCAACATAATATTATTCAGTAAGCAATAAATTTGTAAATAATCTGTGGTATTTCTTATTGTGATAGGGTTATGAATAAAGGTTTTCATCTGTGTAAAGTAACATTTTCATTGTTTCAATTGACTAACACCTCTCTGTGTCTCAAGTTTCATTGATATTTTTTTAACTTAATGCTTTGTCTTTATGAATTGTTAATATTATAACAGTATTTTATTTGTGAAAGCAATGTTTTTTTTTTATTGATAACTAAATAAAATATAGTAAATTTATTTTTTATTTTTACTCATACAAGTTATATGTTAATTATCGATAATCCCTTATCAAAAAAATATAATGAGAATTTATCAATGGATCTAAGACATCTGTCTGTGGGCTTTTATTTTATGGTTTGGTTGGTATTGGTCACTTTAATGTTACTCCTGTTAAGTTCTGTTGATTTGCCCTACTTTATTTTCTCCAATACCTATTTTATGCCTATCCTATCCATAAAGTAGTTTGTCATGTAAATTAATGTAGATGTAGAATAATCATGCATGAAACCAAGTCATAATAAAAAAAAAAAAAAATCTCATAAATTGAAGTATTGGATGGCCACGGTAAAATCATTGCTAGCTTGTGTCTAAAAATATAACATCACTGAATAGAATGCAACGCAAAATTATTATTTTTAAATTACATGGTGGTTATGGTACATTCAAAAACTTGTAAATGTTGATATTTGGCTTTACTTAATTCGAATAAAATTACTTTTATGAAAATCCAATTTACTATTATTTTTTGTTAAAGAATTATAAGTTTATATAATGTATGAACATAGTTTGGCATATAAAAATCTTATTAAAACTCGTTTAATTTGAGCACCAAAAATAACTTTCAACTTTTTTAACAAAAACACTTCAAAAAAAATAAAAAAGTGGGCAAATCTCCAGAGCATAACAGGAAGAAGCGTCACGACATCGACGGTATTTCCTCAGCTGACTTCGTCCACCACGACTTCGAGAAGATGGAGAAGTACCTCCGGGACCTGCAGGAGCAGTACCCTGATATAACGAGGCTCACCAGTATTGGAAAGTCGGTAGAGGGGCGGGATCTTTACGTTTTGGAGGTTACTAAGGACCCCGGCAAGCATTTCCCTGGTAAGTACAAATTATGAGGTAATACAGCTCGAAAGGTGGCGAGAAGTTAATAGGAGATGGAGAATTAAATGCCAGTGCACATAGGAGCTAGTTGTACTTCTAAATGGTTTTGACTTTATACTTTCACAAAGTTTACCGATACATTTTTTAGTCGGATGGTAAGCGGTCATCGTAGCCTATAGACGCTTGCAACACCAGGAGCATCGTTCGCGCTTTGCCGACCCTGCAAAAACACTTCACACCCTTTTTGAAGAACCCCATACTGTATTGGACCCCATTGGGAAAACACGGCGGAGAGCTCATTCCACATCCTGAGTGGTAGGAAGCTCCTTCGAAACCGCACAGTACGATACCATTTTGGTTCCAATGTTCCGACGATGGCGAAAGTTGAACGTGAACTTCAAGTGGGTTTTCCTATTAGGATATACATACGGGTCAAAATGCGTTAAGCGGTACAGCCTTCCCCCACTACTGCCCTCTATAAATGTCTCTATAGACGTAGAGGGCAGACGACCTGGTTAGTGTTACAAGCGATGGTTCGATTCGGCAATCTATTGAAAGGGATGTACAGTAGTGGATGTCGATAGGCTGAATGTGATGATGATGATGTCAAGATTTATGGTTCATATCTATATAGGGTGACTGGTAATTAGTAAACGATACTTACCGCCAGTTTCTGAAAGCCAAATCAAAGTTAATCTCTTGTTGAAAGTATACCTGTCACTGTCAATGTCGTCTGAAATGACAAAGACGGCAACAGTTTTGATCATAGATTAACTTTGATTTGGCTTTCAGAAACTGGCAGTTAGACGCATGATTGTACTCATGATAACAAGCAACTTTCCCAAAGATATAAATTGGGCTAAATAATTAAATTAAATAAAAGCTGATGGTGTATTCTTATTCTTGTTAGGTGCTAAATATTATAGGTTCATGTGCTAAGTCAATTAAAAAGAATATGTTTCTTTGGGAAAGTTGTTTGTTATCATGTGCCTAAGTATCGTTTACTAATTATCAGTCACCCTATATACATAAAAGGTTACTGTAGCGGTGTGATAATGTAACGTTTATACTATCAGGCAAACCAGAGTTCAAATACGTGGCCAACATGCACGGCAACGAGGTGGTAGGCAGGGAGATGCTCCTGCTCCTCGCCAAGTATCTGTGCGAGGAGTACACACGCGGTGATGAGAGAGTGCAAAAACTCATGAACACTACGAGGATACATCTGATGCCCAGCATGAACCCTGATGGGTATGAGAGGAGTCATGTTGGTGAGTAATCGTTTTTACACCAATTTAGAGTACGCTATATTAACCGCAATCTCACCATCGTAAGTGATGACGTGGCAAACGATAGGGCGGTGAAAGGTCAGTGGTAGTGACGTCGGATGCCGATACGGAGGTCCCGGGTTTGAATCCTACAATGAGTGTGAGCTTTCGTTGAAGGAACACATCGGTGGTATGGTACTTTGGATGTCTACCACCCTCAAGTTGAAAATCTGAATCAAGCACCTATCGGTGTGTTCCGACAGCTGTACTTGAGAACCAGTTCCTTGTAGACTGTGTGTGCTTACCACCTTCGGCCACATCATCGCTGACCATAGTGAGATTGTGGTCAAACAGGCTTAGCATAGTAGAAAAAAAAAGAAAAACACGACTTACTAATGGTCGTGAAATTCAAGTCGTAAACAGCGTAAACTGAAGTAGCAACGTGGCATGATGTTTCATTGCACCTTCTACTTGCTACTATACGACGGGCCAGTTGGCGCAGTTGGTTAAGATTCACCTTACGCGCCGCAGGTCTTAGGTTCGATTCCCACACAGGACATGCATTTGTGTGCATGAACATGTCTGTATGTCCTGAGTCTGGGTGTAATTATGTATATTAAGTATGTATTTACAAACAAAAAGTAGTATATGTATTATATCAGTTATCTGATTTCCATAGTACAAGTTCTGCTTAGTTTGGGATCAGATGACCGTGTGTGAGGAATGTCCCAGGATATTTATTTATTTACTATAGATCTATGGTATTTAAATACTTCTCCCAGTATGAGTGAGTTTTGTTTATCTTTATATGGCGTGTAATTAAT
This sequence comes from Polyploca ridens, assembly GCA_951394255.1. NCBI lineage: Eukaryota > Metazoa > Arthropoda > Insecta > Lepidoptera > Drepanidae > Polyploca > Polyploca ridens. The sequence continues at coordinate 2,592,952 of OX596260.1, forward strand.
TTCTCGGCAGCTCAGACATGAATAGCTACATTTATAATCAACCTTATATGTAAATTTTATAAGATGCAACATTGATTGCAATGCAAAAAGAAACGGCGCCATCGTGTCTGATGCCAAAGATCGACCAATATCGGCACGCAATTTAAGTTGTGTTTAAAAATGTCAACTGCTCGTACATAATGGCCCAGCCTCAACCAACGCGAGTATGACTTACAACCACAGACATAAATCTAAATAGATACCTCAAGTCCCTCCATCCGTATGAAAACCAAGCGTGTAACCTACCATAATGTCACAAGATTGATTTAGTTAGGCTGGCATTAGATTTTTAACGTGAAAATAAAGCTATCCTATTTGTTAGCTAAACATATCCCTCGCTACACATCTCTGGTGGACATGCAGCCTTATGCGAGTTCCCTGTCCGCGCGGAACAGTTTCAAAAGAAGAACATTGTGCCCCATTTTTGCACAGATTTTGACACGCGAAGTACATACACTCGCGGCATCTATTTAGATGTATATCTGTGTTTGCGAGTAAATAAGAGCTATGGTAAGGCAAGCTAGGACACGTTGGCGGTACACTCGGCCAATTTATAAGCGGATTTATAAACACGGTAATTCTACAATAACATATCTAATAGACAACTATTGGCCCTGATTCTGTTGTTCACAACTAAACTAATTTTAATGTCACTATGTCTCTTCCTAACAAAGAACATAAGAAAAGGATGTAAGAAATTTAGTCCTGTCAAATTAGTCCAATGCTTGTTTTCAATATAATTTTAGTCGCCATCTATCGCGGTTACGCCTAAATACACGCAAAATAAGACGGCAAAGATTAATTTGACAACTTAAAATATGTTCTATCCTTTTTCAATCATGTTCGTAAGAAAGAGATGAGATGTGACTAAAATTAGTTTAGTGCGATTTACAACAGAATCGGCACCATTGTCACCCATAAAATAATGTGAATTAATAACGTTACAGGCGAGTACAGCGGCAGTATTGGTAGAGCGAATGCGCACGACGTAGATTTAAATCGAAACTTCCCGGACCAATTTGGAGAAACTAAGGTAATTTTAATAAGCAAAGCCAGTGGCGTAGCTAGGTAACCAAAGGACCTGGGGCAAAAAATAAACTAGGGCCCCTACTAAACTGTAATCGAGCCATCTCGTTATTACACTTTTTTTTTTACTGTTTATAGGCCTGTGTTTGACCGCAATCTCACCATGATAAGTGATGATGCGGCCGAAGGTGGTAAGCACACAAAGCCTAGACGGAACTGGCCCTCAAGTGCAGCTGTCGGAACACACCGAAAGGTGCTTGGCGACAGATTTTCAACTTGAGGGTGGTAGCCAGCCAGGCGGGTACTACAAAGTACCCTACCACCGTGCTATGGTTTCCTCACGATGTTTTCCTTCACCGAAAGCTCAAGCTCACTGTAGGAATCGAACCCGGGACCTTCGTCTCGGTATCCGACGTCTCTACCACTGAGCTACACCTGGAGCAAGACTACACACATTGAAAAAAGATCGTAGCGATACACTCATAGATCGTAACATGTTCCGCCATCTTGTCCGTCATGATAATCCGTATAAAGGGTCAACAACTATTTGTTTTTATGCCAAATATTAGGCGCCACCCGCCACTCATTAATGTACGTAAATTAAATCTTTGCCGGCGTTAGTTCGGGTCTATAATGACTACACTCCCTATGTAGGTGTAATTGCTATGCAATTTTTTGCGAATGCTTCGTCTGCTTCTTATATGTCTGTGTACAATTTATAGTTTGTAAGTCAGAGTCCGAGGGGCCCTCTGAGCTTTGGGGCCCCGGGGCACTACCCCGTCTAGCCCCTAGGTAGCTACGACACTGAGCAAAGCCCTCTTAAAAGTTGTCAATAAAGTGTTTGCATGCCACGTTCTTTATATTTGCAATATAAGGATATTGCATCGGAAATGTGTCCAGTTTTATTTTATTTTTGTGTGTGTGGAGTTTTAAGTAACCTACGTACCTGTGCTGAAAATATGATGTGTTCTGTAATGTAATATCTTCTTTTACGTCATCTTCATAAAGTCAATTTTCAAATACTCTACAATGCACCTCATTCTAGCTATCAATGAAATCAGTGCTATCAGTGTTAGTTTAAAAATGGACCATATGTAGATGAAGTCAAAGTGTGTATTACATTAAACAATACAGCTTATTTTGGTGCTGGGTAAAATACCTAAAAACTGATACTAACCCTTTGCATACCAGACCAACCTGATCCCAGAGCCAGAAACTAAGGCAGTGATGAACTGGTCTCTGTCTTTACCGTTTGTGCTATCTGCTAACTTGCACGGAGGCGCGCTTGTGGCCAACTACCCGTACGATAACAACCCTAGCATGACGAGTGGCATAGAGTATCTGTCGCCTGACAGCCCTGTCTTCATACATTTGGCACAAGTTTATTCTACAGTGAGTATTTGTTAACCGTTTTGTGAAATTAGTCTCAGATCAAAGATTTTTTCTAGATGGGTCATCGATTAATAATGGCCGACCTCGTGGCAAAAAAGGCTCCTGTTTCCAATTAAGTTACATCTCGCGGTTATACCTGCAATCTCGAGGGATCTAATGTATTCTAAGGATAAGAATCCCATATGCTTTTTTAAGGTATACTCTATCTGCCATGTTTAAATTTTATCCGTTTTGCCATTACTAAAGAATATCTTTGATCTGAGCCAAGGGACTCACGCATGGCTTGTCAAATTGCAGTTTTTTTGACAATAATATTTACGTGTCCACAATTTCAGCATCACCTAAAAATGCATTTGGGACAACCCTGCAAACATTCAAGCGAAACTTTCCCAGGGGGAATAACTAATGGTGCTAAATGGTAAGAGATTCCATTATTTAAATAATAACTATTATTTTACTAGTTTCTCGAATATTCGCCAGTTTTCCAATGAAAAAAAAACGGCATGTATCAACGGCCTTAACTATTAATTCTCTCTATTCCAACACAACTAATCAAAACTAGAACCAAAAATACTGAATTGCACACTAAATAAATCAAACTGAGTATCAGTTTTATGGTTTATGCAATTTTTTTTGAACTGAATGATAATCTAGCGCTCGCCGGCCGCTGCCGCGGCACCGCTCGCTTCGCTCGCCCGGCTCGCGCGCGATATTATCACAGTTCTAACCTAACCTAACCAACTGTATTTGGAGTGCCCCGAGTCGGTTCTGGGTGATAGAACATATTTTGAAGAATAGGTAGTTTAATTGTACAACAGTCATGATTCTGCGACGCGATAGGTGGAATCCTTACCAGAGTCTTAACCAACCGCGCCAACTGGCCCGTCGTATAGTCAGATTGTCCTCGGTAATTTCAGTAGCTTTGACCTTCATAAATGCCCTACTAGGGCCTGAATTGAATAAATTGCTTTACTTTGAAAAAAATACTAGAAAGAAATACTACTACGCAAGGTATCCCTGTTTTCGCGCGTCTATAGCTTATAGTAACCGCTTACCATCAGGCGGGTCGTATTCTTATTTGCTAAGTGTATATCTCGACAGGTACGTGTTATCGGGCGGCATGCAGGACTGGAATTACCTGCACACCAACGACATGGAGCTCACTCTGGAGCTCGGCTGCCACAAGTTCCCGCCGGCTTCTGACCTCCCCACTTACTGGGAGGACAATAAGGACGCACTCATCACTTATATTGAACAGGTATTTAACACGCATTTATTAGCTTCACCTTAGACGTATAAAAAAAGTAATTGACAGCGTTTTTGCTACGTTCGATATTTAAAAACATTTCACAGTTTAAAAATGTAATATGTTTCTTGATACATTTAAGACCTTATTGCGCGCGGTATGAGATGGAATCGTGTTTGAAAAGTGATAAACATTTTCAGACCGCGACTGTACCTAAGTAGACTGTAAATAGACACCGGCAAGAAACTCAGCAAGGCATTTTCCTGTGGTTCTTTCTTTTATTTTATCTCCCCCCCCCCCATTCCTCCAGGTGCACACAGGCGTGTCAGGGTTCGTTCACAGCCACATCGGTCACGGGTTATCCAAGGTGACTATATCAGTGTCGGGCGTGCGACACACCACGCGCTCGGCGACAGACGGCGACTACTGGCGTCTACTCGCTCCCGGCACATACAATATCACCGCCACTAAAGACGGGTGAGTAGTATGCATCGAATAATTAACCCAAAGTTTTTTTTTTTAAGGCGATGATAGCTCAGTTGTATTGACGTCGGATACGAAGGTCCCGGGTTCGAATCCTACAATGAGCTTGAGCTTTCGGTGAAGGAAAACATCGTGAGGAAACCATAGCACGGTGGTAGGGTACTTTGTAGTACCTTACCTTGCTGGCTTACCACCCTCAAGTTGAAAATCTGTCGCCAAGCACCTATCGGTGTGTTCCGACAGCTGCACTTGAGGGCCAGTTCCTTCTAGGCTCGGCCTACAATTATATTATAAATTCCAGTCACAATAAATCACTTTTACATATAGTCCTCAGTCAGTCACCGTCCATAAAGTCATGTTTTAGTAAAATGGTGGTCATTGTATTAAAACTTTTCACGGACTTTTTGACATAACTTGAAAGTCACGATACACATAATTCATTTCTGTTCACTGGTGCACATGGATTGATCTTTATTTGATAAAATACCAACGATAATATGCAATAAAACTCAAAATACACGAATTTATGGAAATAAAAATGAAAACGCAACGTCACTCTGTAAGTTCCCGCCAAAAAGTCTCTTTTAAAACATTATTTCTGTTCCAGATATGAATCAGTAACTGAATTAGTGACGGTTCCGGAAACGGGTTCAGTGAGCGTCAACTTCACTCTAATGGCCGACGATCCGCAGCACTGGTCCTCCGCTTACGACTTCCGGTGAGTCACACGAGACACGACCTTCTGCACGTAGCGTATAATGACGATCCTGCTTTGACTTGGCTCTCGACTTGTCTTTTAGATTGTAGTGTTTGGCTTTTTGTGTTGTGTTTCTATACAGGTCGTTGTTTTGGTCAGCGACGAGCGACTCAGGGTCGATAATACAAATGATACTGGTGCTAAAAAAATATAAAAAAAATACTTTTTTTTTTTTTTAATAACAAAAATAAAAAAATTAAAATTTTGAAAATCATGTAATAAGCTAAAGTGTAGTCATAATACTCAACGGGAGTACGAGGGAGTGAAGGGGTGGGGCGATGGCGGCTTGCGCCTAGCTCTAGTCTGTGCACGTGCCTAGTAACCATATTTTGCAGTAATTTTATTTCAAATTGAATAAGGTATTTCTCAACATATTTAGTATTTAATGGAATTAAGTCTATTTTTGGGGAATATATATTTTGTACTACCGCTCCTGGGTCGCTTGTCGCCGACCAAAACAACACCCTGTATATACTTAATTAATGCATCACATAACATTATATAGGCCTTTAAATAATATACTTAAGCCCGATCAATATTAAAAATCCTCTATATAATTAACTAATGAGATTAAACCTTATTGTACAGCAATTAGGCTAATTTTTCTATGACATTCTCGACATACGCAACGTTACTTACCGCTCGGCGATGCTTTTTTTTTTAATGATATTTTTGTATGAGAAAGCTTTATATTAGTGAAAGAGAAGGAAAGTAATGTTGCTTCTCTTTTCCTAGTATAGTGCCATCTTCGGATGGCGGGATCGGGATTTAGAGTTTTGGACATCTAACTAATAAGTCATATCATTATATAGGCTCTGTGATGTTATGTTTTATATAATTATATTTATGCATTGTAGAAAATCTTTATATCATATTTTCCTGTCGTATAATACTCATATGAAAAATATATATATTTTTTTTAAATTAGGTAAAACGTAAGCAAAGTAGCAGAGATCGCAAACCTTTTTCTCCGATGAAATTATATCTTTACTAATATTATATACCGGGTAAAATGGGGTGAACAGAAATACAGGGGGTGAATAGAAACTATAATTTTGATTGGAGTTTTCACTTTAATATCGAACTTGTGTTATTAGTAGCTTCCAAGGCAAGCTTCTCCAAAAATTGCAGTCCTTAAATGCTACAAATAATATGGAAATAACGTGAAAATGTATTTTCTGGTGTTGGTGTCTATTCGCCTCTTGCATTTCTATTTACCCCGCAGGCAAACTGATTGAATATGTTCTGGGTTAACACATAGGGTAATTATTATCCCGGGAAAGAAATATCTCCCCCGGGTACGCGGGTGAAACCGCGGGGCGCAACTAGTACCTAAGTAAAGCTATATTTTTTTGCCAATATGTATCTTATGAAGTTGCGATATTTGTTTTAATTTTCAATGAAATTTAAGCATCCCAATAATTCTGATGGGTGAAGATCATGTGAAGATGTTTTGTAAGTAAACATACCATACCTCATTTGCCTTCAAAATATTCTGTTCATAATTTTTTCATTAAAGCAAAAGGTTTACGATCACTGCTTCTTAATTTACGTTTTGTTTAATTAAAAATTGAGTATAATCAAATATTAGGGTCCACTTAGACTTACAACGGTTGTATAATAATACATATGTATGTTCATTTATTTGGTTTAAGTATTATTTTACACAACTTATAGTGCAACGAACTTATCTGGCCCGGTGGCCAAAAGAGGAACTAACGACTCCAGTTTGAAATGTCAATCTGCCTGCTTTTAGATGTTTGCTCCATTAATTGCGATAACAGCGCCTCTCTCACCGGGCCAGAAAAGTTTGTGGGACTCACAGATATACATCTAAATAGATGACGCGAGTGTATGCACATCGCGTGTCAAAAGTTGTGCAAAAAGGGAGAACAATGTTCTTCTTTTGAAACTGTTTCGCGCGGACAGTGAACTCGCATAAGGCTGCATGTCCACCAGAGATGTGTAGCGAGGGATTGTTTAGCTGACAAATATTTTACTTCACGTTAAAAATCGAATGCCAACCTAACTAAATCAATCTTATTACATTATGGTAGGTACAAAAAAGTGACACGCTTGGTTTTCATACGGATGGAGGGACTTGCGTTATCTATTTAGATTTATGTCTATGGTGGGGCTATACTTTATATTAAAATAGTCACAAAAGAAACATTCTCAGTATTTAGTCTTCACATTTCCAGTTATATACCTTAAATGCTATGTTGTTATAAGTATTTATATGTATTACTACTTATTTTATTATATTTAACTTCGTTCTTAGATAATACGCCAAAATACTCATTATATTAATAAATAATCTGCACGCATTACTTTGTATTGTTTTTTGCACTTAACTGTCTGCTTTTACTAATCCATTGAGTTATTATTACTACGTATAGAGAAGAAGCCACACATCACAACTATGTTCCGTTCAAGTGACGCTATCCGGCCACACTTGTTTGTAGAACAATGAACGAAACGCGTAAGCGCCGTGAAAATCACGGTGTTTGCGAGAAAAATACTGTTAAAAGCGTTCTGATAGCGCTACGTGTTTCTAATGTCTGCTTAGACGACTAATTAGTGTTTCAGCTCTAAAGAGAACTATTAGTTGACGCTAAAAACTGGGACATAACCTTTGCTTATGATAGCTTCTCTATACGTAGTAATAATAGCTCATTGCTAATATCAGTATTTTATGTATGAATCACAAAAGTTGTTTAACTAAATCAATGTCAAGAGTTTAATCCTCCTTCTCATTCTTCCGTTCACAAAACGTCACATGTCAGAAAGAGACATAGGAATTTGAACTATTCGACGTTTCATTGTAATGGCGTGTAGAGATAAAGCGTACGAGACATACGCCGGCGAACGAAAGCGTACAATACGTGCCATTAAAGATTTGACTTGATATAACACGTGGTTTGACTTGCGCAGTGGACGATTTATAGGTCTGTATATAGGGTGACTGGTAATTAGTAAACGATACTTAGACACATGATTGTACTCATGATAACAAACAACTTTCCCAAAAGAAACATTGTTTTTAATTTACTTAGCACATGAGCCCATAATATTAGTACCTAACTAGAATAAGAATACACCATCAGCTTTTATTTAATTTAGTTATTTATACCTATTTGTTTCTTTGGGAAAGTTGTTTGTTATCATGAGTATAATCATGTGTCTAAGTATCGTTTACTAATTACCAGTCACCCTATATAAATCGTCTACTGCTCAAGTCAAACCACGTGTTGTGTCGAGTCTTAAAGATGAGACTTGGCAAGCAATTACCGAAGCCAACAGACGCTTGAAATACAAGCGGACTGGCGCGTTGCCGATCCAGCAAAAACCCATCACAACTCTTCATAATGACTACTAAAAGTTTGTAAATTCACCCTAAAAATGTTTGTTTATTACGCCCTCACGCCTCAACTACTCAACGGATCATCATGAAATTTGGCATGCAGATAGCCTATGGTATGGATAACGACATACGGCCTTACTCATAAACGCTATTTAACTAAATCTACTGAATAAATGGTCAAATAAATAACGTCACCTTACTGTCATTGTCAAACAATTTGACGTTATTTAGGTGACCACTTAATCAGCTTATTAGTTAAATAACGTTTTATGAGTAAGGGGGTTAGTGTATAAATTAAAGATACGACAATGTACAGACTTGATCTACTGGCTGGAAGCTAAAACTAAATGTATCTTTCAGAGTTTTAGACAATATAATCAACACGCGGTATCACAAGCCGCTGGAAATGTACGCGGCCCTCGCAGATATTGAGAACAACTATCCAAATATAGCTGAGTTCAGGGCGGGGGATAGTCTCCTTACATCCAAGTTTCATCAGTTGAAGATCACTGATCAGGTGAGGATATATACTGTCAATATTGAATGATAGGAAATATTTTTAATTCAAAATTCATACAGACCTCTCGGGGCCTCCCAAATGTTAGGCTTTGGGGCTATATACTATAATGTATGTAGGTATTATTATACTTTTTAGAAGATATATGGGCTAGGGTTATTCCTACTTAATTTTTATGTCAGAAAAGAAATAAATTTCTCCGCTAAAACACATACCATTACAGGCCCCCCTAGACAAGATGGTTATCGACAATCGTCATCGTTACTAAACGATCAACCTTTGTATGGGATTGACATAAGAGATTGTTAAATATCACGTGATATTTCGATTTGAAATGTCAATCCCATACAAAGGTTGATCGTTTACTAACATCGAGGAACAATCCCTAGAGTAGTAATACCGTGCAATCCGATTCCGCAACTAGTCAGTGATTTGTCACTGAATTATATCTGCTCATGAGCGCCCTTGTACAGTATCGACCAAAACCTCGATCCGCGCGTACGTATCAAACATATACTTTTTGTCAATATTTCACAATGTCTTGCTGTTCAATTAAGTGGTGTGGGAATAACAGTCGAAATTCTAGTTATAAAACAAACGGAATCACTTTTCATCGGTTAGTAACAATTTATTACATGAATTTACTTATTTTTCATCACAGCTCAAGATATACTGGACGCACGCGTTGACGTCATTTATCTCCATCTCACTTTCACCCGTTATATTTCTATGTTCATCCTTTTCTTTCGATGATCGCGCCTGCCCGCTAGTGTTGGGCTTGGATAAGAAAATCATTATCGATATTAGCAAACTTATTTTGTTCGGAGAGAAAAATGTTTCAGTTTACAATATTGTATTAATACTGGAATACATAACAGCGAAGATAAAAGGAATTGCAATATTTTTAACGCGGATGTATTTATTATTAGAATATAAAATAAATATGTCTGTGGTACTGTAAGTTCCTAACTTTATTATTATCACGTACTAGGTATCTTCATACTCTTTTATGTCATACTGGTGACACTGACATAGGTACATAATTTCAAAAAATTGGTTACACAGTCAATGACGTTGAAGTTAAAAATAAATTATACACTTGTATTGTGACTTTATATACTTTGTTTCATTACTACTATTATTATCTTCTTAAATAGCCCCTGAAACCATATAGGTAGTAAACAATTTTTTTACCTAAGTAAGTATAACTAAATTAATATAATGTAATATTAAATAATATATATATATATAATTATAATTATAATATAATTATATTTATAATTTTAAGTAAATTAGTAGATATATATATATATATACAGGGTGTAACGGAAACTGTATATACATTACAGTAATCCACTTTTTTGGTACGAGGCGCACAGATCGCGGAAGATAAAATTTTATATTAATATTAGTAAGGGATGCAAAATGACAATGACCCTCATTGACCGGTGACATGTTGGTTATGATTTTAATTTAAAAAACTTTAATTAAAAAAAATTGTTTGAATTTTTTTGTAATGTATTTTGAGCTGAAACTTTTTATAGAGAGTCTGTACCTGATGTAGTCTTCACCCCCTTCGGATGTATATACCCTTTCCGTTACACCTTATATATATATATATATATCTACTAATTTACTTAAAATTTTATTGTACGAACATGATAAATATTTAGACAGATGCCAGTTGTTCCAGACGGTAGCTCTTTCTGGAGTACTTTAATTTCATAGGACTGTTCTTACCGAAGGCTTAACAGTAAAACACGCTTATAGGTACTCTTCAAAGCAAGCAGGAGGTTTACTTTATTCACTATTTACTCACAATATTCTAAGAGATGTTCACTATGTAAGTTCTCGTGAAGGAATGAATCTTAGCTCTTCTCTATTTTTTTTTTTTGAACTGACAGAAGTTACAATTCAATGAATCTTTACACCTTTACGCGGACAATGCGGCGAGCAAGCTCTCAACCGGTGAATCGTAGCGCCAAGGCGCCTTACTTTTATACTACGTGTTAATATTGCTATCCTGCTCTAACATAATATACCTATAATAATCCAGTATGTTCGGAAATATTCATGAAAAACAAACGAACTTAATCAAGAACCTTCCTGAACTAGGTTCGAGATCTTTCGATAGGTATACTATGTCTTGCTGAAATATTCGGGATTATTCTCGAACCTTCCACAATGTTCTAGAACAGATTTCGGGAAGGTTCCTGAAAGTTCTATCGATACCAATTACTTTTATAGAACTTTCCAGTTTTCCAGAACCTTCCAGAATGTTCTATAAAGTTCTATTTAAAATTAACTTGTTTTGTGCAGTTTATACCTATTGTTTACAGAATCTGACTACTATATTTTGTATACCTAACTTACAATGAATATTAAAAACTATAACAATAAAGAACATATTAGGTAAAAAGGTAGATATTGTTTTCGTCGTGAACACCAGTATTGATTTATCACTCCCAAAAATCCGCGCATTCCAATTTTTATCAAAATAGAGCCATTATTGAGAATGATTACATCATACTGCTGAATTCATACCAAAATATACTATGCAAACAATTATTATAAACAAACTTGCTAGTTACGATAACGTAGAAATATAAAATATAAAAATGTGATATTGATCCAATTGAAGAGGAAGGAGGTGGGTTGATAAGGGTAATTTTTCGCCCATCGCACACTCAAAAAAATTAGTTTTGTTTTCCGACCATCTTTAAATGGATTTGTATAGTCTAAGATGTATATTATTTTATTTTATGAGGTTTACGTTTTAAATAAAATAATAAGTTGTAGAAATTATTGCCCAAAAAAAGAGTGTTTCGCCTTTTTTGTATATTTTAATCATTTTTTTAGTCTTTGAAGTATAATATTTTTATGAAGCGTTCCATGAACCATATTAATTTTAACTCACAATGATACTACTCCTTATAAGCTTATAGACGTGTACTATTTTACTTTGGTTCACTGTGCGCTTCTACGTTATACGGAAAAATATATTTCGCGCGAGAGTATCAGTTGTGCTGCGATCGAAACATGTTAATTGGATTAAATTAATACCAAACACACAAATTAACTTTATATTGGGGATGTGCGAATTATATGTTTGCTATTCTCAATGTATTTCATCCTACAACGATCATAAACACTCAAGATGTCGAGATAATCGCTGAAAGAATACTTGATTTGGCTAAAAATCCTAATTACTTACAACATATAATCGAAGAGAAAGGATGGACAAGAAAAAAGGCAATCTGGACCAAGGTAAATGACAAACAGACTTTCAAGATTTTTCACACCTAGCTCGGGATGAGCTGCGACAATTAACTCGTGGTATATTAACTTAAATAAAGCCAGAGAGTTCTGAGAGAGCATAGCTTTTATTCGCTCAAAAAGCTTCTCGACTGGGGAAGTCCTCCACCTTATAGAATACCGCAGCCAAATATGCTAAAACTAAAGTTTACAGGCGCGTGTATGCTAGTTTACCAAATTAGTCGTATAAAAAGCCTATATTACTCTCAAGAGCATTTAAAGGAAGAATGTATTTACATCCATCGTAAAGATGATTATGTTCTTCGCGTTCAGCTACGATCACGGCACACAAGATCCAAAAACTATAAAATATGGATAAAAACAGACAAAAGCAACGTCGCCCACAAACAACGGTATACCTATGTACAATGGTTTATATAAGTACTAGGTATAAGTACTGTCAATGTAAAGTAGGCGCAAGACTCGTAGGGTGTTGTGCGCATGTTGCTTTCGTATTATGGTTTCTGGCTTACTGACGCTACTCAACTCAACCAAGACAAAAAACCAAGTCTTGAGTATGCCCAAACACTACTAGACGTCAAGCTATGATACTCCAGTACCTATAGATTAGGATGAAAAATGCTAGGAGGAAAATTAAAAATCATGTGGCTGAAACTTTTTAATTATTTTCGATTATTGATTATTTCCCATATTAAAAATATTAAAATAATAGTAGTTGTTAACTCATTTAATCTTAATCTTCCATTTAGTGTTCTAATACCATCGTTTTTTTGTGTTAAAACGAATAACAGTAGTGTTTATATTAATAAATGTGCATAATACCTACGTAATTATTTATTTTATTATTTCATCAATTATAGAATTTTCATTTAAAATAATTGATTTTCATAGTTGTCATGTGGTATACTATTCAATAAAATATATCTCACATCAAGTGGCTGATGGGCGAATAATGGCCTTTATCAACCCACCTCCTTTGGCGACAGTCTCTACAGCTACTTGACTAAAAAAGATCTAAGTCCATTCTCGAATTATACGAGAGAGAAAGCGTTTATAGACTTACTAAGCGCGGAGAAATACGATCTAGTTTTGGAGCTTACGTCGGGTACAGAAGACGTTTCGTATCCCGAGTTATCGAAGCACATTTATGAGCAATTCGCTGCAACAAGTATCGATATCGATACAATTTTCACCCTCATCTCTAAATCTTAGTGTGTCCTTGAATGAGCCAATCACAGCGCACTGCCGGTGGTGGGGAATTGGCGGAATAGATTTCAAGCAAAATGTACGTCATTGCGCTTCTATGGGTTAATTGTTCCATGTTTACTAACGATGACGATTGTCGATAACCATCTTGTCTAGGCACCCTGGTATATTAATGGTATGTGTTTTAGCGGAGAAATTTATTTCTTTTTTGACATAAAAATTACAGCGGCTTTAAAATGGGCTGATTGTATCATTTAGTCGTCATACATTTTGACCGATTGAGGAGATAGTTGACATTCTTACCATGCAATAAAAACATATAATGTTCCCCACAGGACGGTTCCCCAGAAGAGACCAAATTCCACATCGCTATCATAAGCAGTTTATACGGCTCTGAGCCACTTGGTCAAGAAATGCTTCTTAACTTCGCCCGACACATCGCCACAGCGTATACAATCGGCGAGCCCATTCACAAGGGCCTATTAGAAAAAGCAGTCGTTCACTTCATACCAAACTTAGACATCTTATACGACAAAGTGTTAAAACAATACGACGGCACAAATAAATGTGATATTGATCCAATTGAAGAGGAATTTGGCGACAGTCTCTACAGCTACTTGACTAAAAAAGATGTGAGTCCATTCTCGAATTATACGAGAGAGAAAGCGTTTATAGACTTACTAAGCGCGGAGAAATACGATCTAGTTTTGGAGCTTACGTCGGGTACAGAAGACGTTTCGTATCCCGAGTTATCGAAGCACATTTATGAGCAATTCGCTCGCGTGTACCAGGATAACAGGACGCCGAGCGATAAGTTCGAATGTTCGCCGAAGAATGTGAATGTAGTGCATGGGGACTTGATAGATCTGCTGTGCGAGAGGTTCAATACTCCGATTATATCGGTTGGTCTGAGTTGTTGCAAGATGCCCGTGGAAGCTGAGATCGGATGGGTGTGGAGGAATAATTTGAGGGGTATCATGAAGTTTTTGGAGTTGGTTAATACGGGTAAGTTTTTTTAATGTTCAGTGATTTTGTATTCAGTCGAGTTCACAATATCATAAAGGTACATACTATTTTGTTAGTTTGATGCGAGTGCTTAATAACGGGTTTTCAACTGTTTTAATTTAATTTGGCTCATGCGCGTTCTTTGGCGAATCGATTTTGAAGATCGTCAGATCAATAAAGATTTCTAGGTTAATCGAATAATTGAATAGGCTAGTAGCCTGAATAATTCTTTTTAGTCCGAAATTTAAATTATCAAAAAATAGTATTAGACACGTATTTTTTATTTCTCCATCAAACAAAAAATTACGAAGATATGTTCTGTTGAAATTCCGCGTGACATACACTTTTAACAAACAAGTGACGTCACAAGCCCATTTGATCAGAAAAAAATACGTGTCCAATCTATACTAATTTTAGAGCGGAAGATTTGTTTTTGTTTAAACGGGCTTATCTCTGGAACTACCAGTAGGATACGAAAAATTCTTTCACCAACAAAAAGCTACATTATCTCCGAGTATTATAGGCTTTTTATCCCGGGAACGTGGTGGGACTCTTTTACCCATCCCTATTCAATTCGCAAATTCCATTCCCAGTATCTTATACCTTCTTGTGTATATCCAGGTGTGGTTGGGTACATAAAGAACGAACAAGGGCTTCCAATGCGCGACGCTAGTGTGGCTATCACGGGCGTGGAGCGACAGTACCGCGTCACGCGTAATTCTGCGCATTTCCACCTGCTTCTGCCACCTGGAGAGTACCACGTCATCGTGCGCTGCCATAATTATAAGGATCAGGTCAGTCAGCAATTATTTATTGTAATAGATCCTCGCAGGAAATTACTGTTACTGTTTTTAGGCCTGTGTTTGACCGCAATCTCACCATGTTAAGTGATGATGCGGTCGAAGGTGGTAAGCACACAAAGCCTAGAAGGAACTGGCTCTCAAGTGCAGCTGTCGGAACACACCGAAAGGTGCTTGGCGACAGATTTTCAAATTAATTTGACTCTAATACCGGTTTAGAAGGTTGCATTTGCTGAGAAGAGCCGGCAATAAACTTCCTTTAACAGTTCCTCCTTGCGTCGTGTCCTCATGTCTGAGGGTCGTAATTACCCCGCCAAAATATTTTATCACGGATAATTTAGCGCCAGTTGAGTATGTCCTTGGCAGCGTGAAAAGCGTCGTGGAAGTTCGTCTACAGGGATGCACGGATCTGGTCCGACCATCTTGAGTGAGTCTCTTGGACGTTTGCCTCCAACCTATGGAGTACAGCATGGGGTTCTTCAAAAAGGGTGTGAAGAGATTTCTTCAGGGTCGGCAACGCGCGAGTGTTACCCCTGGTGTTGCAAGCGTCCATAGGCTACGGTAACTGCTTACCATCAGGCGGGCCGTATGCTTGTTTGCCAACTTATAAAAAAAATGCTGCTCGAAGTTGTCTCCAGACTTTCTGGCTATGTGATTGAAGAACGTCAGAACTTTGCGCAGTCACATGGAGTATAGTCTCGTCTCCACTTTGAGCTCATAATATGGACACGTTGGTGCGAAATTCGGTCCAGGCAATATTCAGCATCTTGCCAATTTGCTAGTATTTTGATGCAAAAGTGTAAAGATGATTTGTATCCACAGATGCTTAACTGGCTGGTTGTAGACGGTATCCTCAAGGAACAGAACATAGTTCTCCACAGGATCAACGCTGACAGCTTACCGGGGGGGCAGTTTGAGGAGCTGAAGCTCGATGAGGACCCTAACTTTGTTTATGTCACGGGTAAATATTACAATGGCCCTGATTCTGTTGTTTACAACTAAACTAATTTTAATCTCACTATGTCTCTTTCTAACAAAGAACATAAGATAAGGATGTAAGAAATTTAGTCCTGTCATCTATCGCGGTTACGTCTAAATACCCACAAATGACAGCAAAGACTAATGTGACAGCTTTAAATATGTTCTATCCTTTTTCAATAATGTTTGTAAGAAAGAGATGTGATGTGACTAAAATTAGTTTAGTGCGATTTACAACAGAATCGGCACCAGTATCAGCTACACTGACAGCATGCCATGTTGGCTGTTTTGATAGCTCATATTTACAGGTTGAATTTTCAAGTAAGCATGGATGACCAAATCCTAAAGGAGAGGCTCTAACGAAAAAACTTCAAAGGAATCACGCGGCCGATTTTGATCCCTTATCCTTTTTTGTAGTGTTCGTAATTGTGAGATTTGTATGAAAGATTTTTTTGTAAAAGCAGAGTAAATAAAGACAAGTTGTTTATTTTCATAAAATGGTACCGAACGCGGCCTGAACTAAATCAGTCTTTTGATTCTGAAATGTTGTCCTAGTGTGTGTGCGACGCATACGTACTGGCACGCCCATATACAAGCCGCGTTTGGTACCATTTTATGAAGATCAAAGTCAAAGCCATCTTCAATTCAATTTAGACCCTAGTAGGGCACTTATGAAAGTCAAAGCTACTGAAGCTACCCTTCAAGGCCGACGAAGTGGTGGTAACTTACTTACGAACTAACGAAACGAACGAAGAACAGGCAAGAAACTCAGCAAAGTTATTTTTTTGGACAATCTGACTATACAGGATGATTTTTTGGTCGGCGACGAGCGACCCAGGAGCGGTAGTACAAAACATACATTTTCCAAAAATGCGTTGAGAAATACCTTATTCAATTTGAAATAAAATTACCACAAAGTATGGTCTCTAGACATGTGCACAGACTAGAGCTAGGCGCAAGCCCCCATCGCCCCAATCCTTTACTCGTACTCCTGTTGAGTATTACGTCTACACTTAAGCTTATTACATTATTTTCCAGTTAACATTATTTTTATTATTATAAAAATTTAAAGTATTTTTTTTAGCACCAATATAATTTCTATTATCAACCCTGAGTCGCTCGTCGCTGACCAAAGCAACGACCTGTATATAATTCCAAAACAATACATACATACTTTTTTGTTTTTTTTAGATAAACTACTCGTATTTATTTTCTCTTATTAAAAGTGGTATTTTTGTTTATTGTTACCCCACAGGTCTAGCCCTCGACCGCGGCAGTAACCCACTAAAGGACACAAACATCACAGTCCGCCCTCTCGGGTCCAACTCGCTCATAACTCACAACTCGAGCGACGAGATCGGCCGGTTCGTGGTAACGCTGCCGGTAGCTTACAAGGGCAAGGAGATAGTGTTGGCTGCTAATGCTGACGGGTACATCACTAAATCGAAGCATGTTGTGGTATGTTATACATGAACTAATTACTTACTGGCTATGTGTGTGTCTGGCACGCGGTGTAGGGTCCCGTATGATGTTGTACAGTCTAACACCTAAGATTTATTTAAGTTTTTTTTTAATGATAAAATAATGCATTATCAATGTTTAAAAATACCAAATCTCATATATACGGCCTCGCGCAGTTACTTATGCGCGGTCAGCGCGGAAATTAGTAAGTGCTCTGCAGTATTTTTGACTTGTTACTATACCTATCTCCAATCTGTGAGTGTGATACAGGTGTAGATGTACTGAGTAACAGGTAAGAAAATATGTGAATCCAAACTTTCAACAACAAATTAGGTTTTACCAGTTTATGTGGTATGGTGAAGTTTCGCCAACTATACTAAGTTTATTTATTTATTGGTAGGGTCATTCAACAGGGATACAAAAAGAATAATACAATACAGACATATTACAAATACCTACATACAGTAAAAAAAAACACGAGCTCAAGACACTTTTAAAAGTTAACTAATAAACCTTTGAAGTAACAAAGATGGATCAAGATGTCTGAATTAGCAATTATTTTTCAGTTAGTTTTTTTTTGTTTCAGTTTCATCTCCTAAATTACCTCTTAAATAGTTTAATAGGACGGCTTATCGAAACCATACCCCATAAGGAAGTACTCTAAATAATTTGACTTTTTATTTTTTGTAGATAAACAACAAAGAGAAGTTGACTCCGAACATACTGTTCAAATTGGAGACAGATGACGACGTGTTCGGCATGCCGAGACTTGTTTTCGTCATGTTAGCGGGTGAGTGACATTATTATTATTCGCTTTTTAAAACATCTACATTTCAGTGACCAGTGCGATATGTCAGTGACCAGTGCGATATATCAGTGACCGATGCGATATATCAGTGACCGGTGCGATATGTCAGTGTCAGTGTCAAGGTGGGATTAGATCCGAATTTCAGATGTTAAGTAATGATGTGGCCGAAGGTGGTAAGCACACAAAGCCTAGAAGGAACTGGCTCTCAAGTGCAGCTGTCGGAACACACCGATAGGTGCTTAGCGATCTTCAACTTGGCAGCCTGCCAGGTGGGTACTACAAAGTACCCTATCACCGTGCTATGGTTTCCTTACGATGTTTTCCTTCATTGAAAGCTTAGAACTGGGATTCGAAACCAGCACATTTGTCTCGACATCCGACGTCATTACCACTGAGCTATCATCGTCTTAAATCCATCGCTTTGTTGACAAACATGATGATGTTTGACGAGTCGGTTGGCGCGGTTAGTTAAGATTCCACCTATGGCACTGCAGGTCGTGGGTTCGATTCCCACACAGGACATGCATGTGTGCATGAACATGTTTGCATGTCCTGAGTCTGGGTGTTATTAATTATGTATTTACAAAAAAAAAGTAGCATACAACGTGTAACAGATTTGGATGCTAAATCGTTGAACGGCTTTTTGTTTGTTTTTGTGTTTTATCAGCAATCAGTTTTCGTTCACTATAAGTAGATGAGATATAATATGATGGCGTGATGAGAGCGTCCCCCAGCGAAGACAAGCACTCTTTTGTTTCGCTACAACCGATCTTCCAGCATCAGGGTGTCGTAACGTTTTAGGCGTCTAGCATAGCTTGGCTTTGTCAGCCATCGCATTCGGGTGGCCACTCAACCTATGCATGTAGGTTGAACGGTATTTAACTTTAAATATCTATATTAAAAGATTGAGAAAATTATTCTGAACGAACCGTTTAACGGCTTAGCAACTAAATCTGTCCCACGTTGTATATGTAGTACTAGCTTCTGCTCGCGGCTTCGCCCGCGTGGCCTACAGGAAACAAATGACATATTTTTCTACAACAATAAAACAAAACAACTTCATCCCGCTTCGAGGGTGGAATTATTAAAAACGCTGAGACACGTATACATTAATTTTCAATCTTCAGCCTAAACACAAAATTTGAAGATCCTAACTTCGAAACTGACGGACTTTCATACAAACATTCATCCCCTACTTTACCCCTTAGGGGTGGAATTTCGTAAAACCCTTTCTTAGTGGATACCTACTCTTCACAAATAATATACCCTCTAAATTTCACGTCTCTGGGACCAGTGTGATATATTAGTCAGTCAGTCAGGACTTTGAATTTTATATACAGGTTGTTGTTTTGGTCAGCGACGAGCGAATCAGGGTCGATAATACAACTGATACTGGTGCTAAAACAATATAAAAAAAGAATACTTTATTTTTTTATAATAATAAAAATAGTACTATTTTACACGCTGTATATTTATATAGATATAATGTATCTGGTTTCCACAGTACAAGTAGTTAGTTTGGGATGAGATGACCGTGTGTGAGGAATGTCCCAGGATATGAATGTGATAATGTTTAGGCGTGGTGGGCGTGTGTGTGGTGTCACTGGGCGCGTGGTGCTTCAGCTGCCGCGAGCGCACGCGCGACGCGCGCCGCGACTACCTGTTCACGCAGGTGCCCTCCGACGACAAGCGGCCCCTCTGCGAAGACACCAACTATGGTAAATATTAACTACCTTACCCCTTCACCCACTAGCGACGACACCAACTATGGTAAATATTAACTACCTTACCCCTTCACCCACTAGCGACGACACCAACTATGGTAAATATTAACTACCTTACCCCTTCACCCACTAAAGGATTTTATTTTAAAATAGTTTTTACATACTAAGAGATTGTATTTTGATTTAATAAAAAAAGCCGTGCTGTCTTTCTTACCGGAGCAAAGCAATAAATAAATCAGTGTCGTTTACATCATTCGCACGAGGTGGTTTTATTAATCACTCCCGGGAGCCGTCTCCCATCATTATCATCATGATGAGGCCATCAGCCCACACTGAATCAATATCATCCCAAATGTACCGATCAACGCCCCTACAGTAATTGTAAACAAATACCTATCGTCTAAGATCAAATTTCTAATAAACTTTTAATTTATAGAAATAGTACGCAAACCGTACTTCGACGAGGAAGAAATACCACCATCGGAGACAGACTCCGAAGAAGATATAGTGTTGCTGCGATCCGACCGCGACTGGAAGGGGCTCGAACAAGTCTGATACATACCTACACTTTGATATATATATTTTGGTACACCTATAGTGATATTAGCATGAATCGTCAATTTAGATTAGTGCTGTGGAGGTACTTGATATTGGATATATCGGAACGGTAAGAGATTCTCAATAAAAACTGTTTTATTCCCATTGAATTTTGTAACATGTATGTTTTGAGAAAATTCAACGAAAAAAGGTTAAAATATACAGTAAGCAGGTCAGTTGGCACCCTATAGATACTGTGGGGCGATTACGTAACTAAATTTCAATCATATTCGAATTGAAATCGGTTCAATATAGCGGTTTTCTGATAACTTTTTTAAGGTTCTGATAACTGCAAATACAAACATAATTGTTCATAAGAAATGGAACCATTTCAGATTTTGTAATATTTCTACAGATTCAGAGATTATTTCAATCAGAATTTCATTGAAATAAAGTTACGTACTCCACGTACTGAACCTCAAAAAACAATCATCTAAGGAATGGAGAAGCTCCTCTTTTTTTATCATTAGATTTAAGATCTTTCCGATAAATCCGATAATTATTTAATTACAATTATATTATTTCTAACATTAATAAAATCATGAATGTCAATAGAAATAACTACACGTAAGATAACTGAAGGACGTAATTCTAGGAGTTTTACTGTGATTTAAATAAATTTAGAGAATTGACAGATAGCCAGTGAAAATATTATGCCACTAGGTATGTACGCAAGTTCTTCGTAATGCCATTCAATCAAAATTTCCATAATCCATTTTCCTAATGTTTATGAAAACTTTTGTATGATTAAACAATCCAATAAAAAAAACATTCTTATACAATGGTAATATGTCATATCATGCATAGATTATAATTATGTAGGTAATTATATAAAAAAATCACACTTATTTTGCATGTTGAGAAAATTCAATATTTATTCATTTATATTTATTGGTTAATTGGAGTTGTGTTATTTATGAAAACTAGGGTTACTGAAATATTCTAATTTATTTAATAAAAATCATTGGATCTCTTCCAATTTTATAAAATTCAGTATTAAATTAAGATCAATCTGTATTGGCCTATTTCTACATTCCATACTATTGGGAACCCTATTTCAGAAGTGTTAAAGTATAATTTACTAATAATAGCTATGTATTTCACTATGAATTTATCCTAACAGTGACTGAAAATATTAGAACATTCCTCTTCTCTCAAATTCCTATTAGATATATTATTTTTCTTTTATTATGTTTATCATAACAGAAAAACAATAAATTAATTATTTTTAATCATTCAAAATATAATATTTTAGTATTGTATTCTCGTAAGCAATAATGAGAACTAAAATATAGGTAAATTAACGAATTTATTTTGATAATTATTTATAGATGTAATGATATAGTGAACTGAATCCACAATAATTACAATATATTGGTGATGTATGTAGTTTATTGATGATTTTTGAGAAATTTACAAAATTTATTTATATTGTAATATACACATTGATATTATAGACAATAAATAACTTAATATTAACAACATGGTTTTGTTTTATTCTAGTTTTATCATATTTTAAATACCTACAAATGTTTGTGAGGATTGATGTATGGATGCTTGTAAAATTTTTCATAGAAAAACAAGTTACTGAACGGATTTTGAAAAAAATACTACAGTAATAGACCGGGAGATACTGGTACAAATTTCCTAGTCATTTGTACCAGTTTGGCGACCCTTCAGGGGTCTAATTACGTAATGACGAGAATGATGGTCATAGCATTGGTACCGGCGGCCCAATAGAGTGGGCGTTAATCGCACCTTTGCGGTGGTATGGCGGCCATTTGGAATCGTCGGAAAAGTATGGCCATACTGGTACAAATGACCAGGAAATTTGCGCCAGTATCTCCCGGTCTACAATAAGCAATAATTTATAAAGATTGTGAAAATATAACTCGGCACCTTGTTGCGTAAACTGTTAAAAAACATGAAGGAATCTCTAAGTAATGAAGTGGAAGGAACGCATAATTAATTGTCGTTAAATGATAAGTTGTTAATAATAGTTATTTATGCAACTGTTGTATGTTATGGGCAGCGTTGCCAGACGTCCCGATTTTGGCGGGACGTCCCGATTTTTTGCCCAAAATTAAATGTCCCGCGCGGGACAGGCCCAGTCCCGCTTTTTTAAGGTTTTTAAGGTACCTCAAAAGAAAAAAAAAACGGAACCCTTATAAGAATCATTTTATAGGATCACTTTGTTGTCCGTCCGTCTGTCCGTCTGTCAACACCCTTTTTCTCATGAATGCGTGGAGGTAGTATCAAGCTGAAATTAATATAAAATATGTAATCAGGTCTGCAATCCCTTGGAGCAGTGAAAAATCAAACTTCTACGTCAACGCAATCAAAAGATACGGTTACGAGTTACGATACTGTTTATGCCGCATCATTTTGACGCTAGCAAGAGAATCAAAACCTACCTAGGCTACTTCCCGTTGACTTAGAATCATGAAATTTGGTAAGAAGCAATGCCATATTGCACAAGTAAAGGAAGAAATCGGAAAACAGTAAATTTTTAGTTACTTCACATATATTTTTTTTGCGATTATTTTACCTACAAGTCCTATAACACATTCGGAGGGAAAAATCTTCGAGACTCGATTCCCATATGAACCAACTATTTACATACCTACAAGTTTCTAGTTTCTACGGAACCCTCGGTGCGCGAGTTCGACTCGCACTTGACCGGTTTTTTAGTGTCCCGCTTTCGACTATAGAATCCCGCTTTTTTCACTCAAGAGGACTCAAAATCCCGCTTTGCCCGAAAAAAAATCTGGCAAAGCTGGTTATGGGGTATTAAAACACAAATGTCAGTTTATCACACGAGGCGAATAGTATCACATGAGGGTTAAAACTGAACTACTACGATCGCTAAACACTGAAATATCTATCCATTTTGTTCTACGAAGGTAAAAAAACTCGAAAAAAAACAAATTTCCCGCCCGGTACTTTATTTTTTGTGCGATGGCTCGGTTCGCTTTAGGTTCGATTGTTCGGCCGCACGGCGTTCGGTCGTCTATATATCATATATCACCGAACCAGTATAATAAGTATGATAAAGTTCGGTGGCTCGCTCGTTGCGGTGCGAACAGATGACCGAACGCTGTGCGGACTTGGTGCGGACCGAACAAGTAGGTATGTATTGTATTAATATAGTCTGGCATACGAAAGTAGAACCTGAAAAAGCGCGGCAAATATAAAAAAAACTAGATGTGGTATCACTAAGTATAGTAGGAATAAATTGTTTTGATACTTTACAACAAATTTATATAAATATTAAGGTAAGTTTGATTATCCTAAGTAATTATTTCCATGTAAATGTGTTAAAATTTTACATAAACTCGTTATATTCTATTTTTATATAGAATACTTTTCAATAAATAAATATTCTGGGATATTCCTCACAAACGGTTATCTGATCCCAAACTAAGCGTACTATATATATTCAAATTCAAAAATAGTGGAAATTTTATTTTTTTCTAGTTTTTATTTTTTTTACCTTCGTAGAACAATATGGATAGATGTTTCAGTGATTAGCGACCGTAGAAGTTCATTTAGCATATTGTAGAATATTAAGGTGATCGAAAGAATGAGAAGGTGGATACTATAACACTGATTTAGCTATAAAGCCATTATGAATAAAGGGTTAGTATCAAAACTGGTTCAGTAAACTAGTTGACACTTTTTATGCCGGGTGACGAAGGTGACATTAATAGAATGTTGCCATGTAAAGAATTTCAATTACAGCCAGGCTCAACTTTCGTTTGCCAGACTCTAAGAATAACCAAGTTCGGAGCGGTCCGATGCATCATCGATGATTCGGTCCGCATCAGGTTCAGTGGTGTGTTAATACTATTATGTTCACGATTTGAAAGGTATTTTGATCATATTTAATCTATCAAAAAAACAAAACGCTCATTCCTTCCATTCGGTCTATCTATCTATAGTCTATTATATTTATTATCTGAATTAATCTGTCTTCTAAAAGTCAAGTGATGTGATGATTGTTTCGAGAACTCTTGATTTTGAATAATATATAAAAAAATCAAAATACTTTTTGAGTACAATGCCAATTACTGATCACACTTGAAAGAAAGCAAACTACGTTTATATATTGCGAGAAATTCGCCGTCTGAAACACTAAAATTGTAATGGAAAGGGTCCGAACCGATATCAGCGAAATGAGCCGCCGCGCCGGGGATGTTGTGAGACGTATCAACCGATTCACCGACGGCCCGATGACGAGAAAGAAGCTGGTAATTATTATATTAGTCATTATATTTCTGTTGATGTACGTGGGGCCGTCATTGATGAACTGGCTTTTCAGTGCAGACACCACGAGTGGTCACCAGAATGTGTGTCAGAAAAACTTCTTGAGTCCTTTCCAAGATGCTCTAAATGACTACGATGCTTACCTGAGGCAGGAAACGTCCGCGACCTTATCAACATTGGATCATAACTATGTGCCTTATATTGGGAATGGTTTACTTGGCTTGACTTTAGAGCATGATTCACATTTGAACATCAAATATGGTAGAACGTTATCTCTACCTGTTTACTATCACCCTCTATACATTATAGATGACTACGATGTAAAAGAGTTCACTGTTGCCGACTACAAAAAGGGTATTGTAAATAGATTCCAGTGCAGTAACACAGGAGTACATATATCTTACCAGTATTATGCACATAGAACTATACCTTCTCTTTTCGTACAAGAGATTTGGATAAATAACCCAACCAATAAAGGAAGGGAGTTACACATGTCTTCACCGAGAATATCTGACTGGCCAACATCAGTTAAACAGACTATAAAACTTCACCAAGGAGTTGACAGTAAGGAGTATGAAGTTGTGACCGGCATGATCCCAGTACCTGAGAGTGATAACGTGATAGCTGTGACCGTGGTGAGTCGTAAGTTGGATGCCACTGTACAAGTGGAGGCCAGAGACGGTCTTGATTTATTAATTTTAACCACAGTTCAGTATAGTAATCCAATAAAAAAGGCTGATTATGGAAAACAGAAAGATATTGTTGAAAAAAAAGCCATAGCTGAAATGGAAAAGGTTATAGCAATGACTGGTGATAAAGTAGCGGTACGAAGATTGCAGGAAAATCACGCCAGAGTATGGCAAGGTTTGTGGTATACCGGTTTCTATATTTCAGATTCTAAAGCTGAAGGAGTTATAAATGGTGACCGTATAAATGCCACAATATATACGATACTATCACAAGTACGTAGCCTAGAACATGAGGAACATATAAAACCTACAACCAAATCTGACATACTCAGGTCTTTGACATACTCGGAAGGATGTTACGAAGGTCATTCAACATTAGATGCGTTTAACTTGTGGAAACCGTTAAATTCCCTGGAGAATTTGAATGCTGTTGCCAGTGTGTGGATGCTAACTCTAGAGAAACAAGGATGTCATAAACTTTTAAAGGCCGGTGCCAGTGGAGTGAACCAAGCGATGATTCTGAGTTTTGGTAGTTTACGTTTCAGTAACCAACATTTGGAGTATAATATTCATCCATCTAAGTTACATAGAGACTTCCTTTTCCGAAGGCTGAACTACGGTAACATGACGCATGTGAACATAAGTGTTATCCTCCAAGAAGACAATAAGGCAGCTATATTTGTTGCTCTAGATCGCTCTGATAAGACTTACTACGCCTGTGATGCTGGGTGTTTAGACTCTTCTGTACAATTAGGACCATATAGAAAATATTTCCCTGTGAAACTAACCGAGCCTCTAACAGCTATATTATATATAACTGCTGATAAACAGCACATGGAGGACTTAAGACATGCAATTCATGTAAAAGAGGTTGTTGAAGCACCCGCGCATGAAAATCATGTGATAGCACTACATAAACATGGTCATAGTTTAGGGGGCCTAAACCCCTTTTTCTGGATCTCAATAATTGCACTTATTGTTGTCTTCCATTTATTCTTATGCAGGATAATCATGAACGAGTTCTGTGACAGTAGCGGAGTCAGCTATAGAAGACTCTACAATAAACCTTGAAGTTGTATTATATTAAAATGCTGTCCACTGAAGCTTGGTTGAAGCCAAGCATGCTTTTTTGCACATCATTTGTACACGCTAAAATTGACCTTACGTACAAGCATCACTGCCTAGAATAGCATAAGCTGATTGAATTATTTATTTATTGTTTCACGGCCAGATAATGACTATTGATACAGGTGATAGTGTTACAAAATAAATAATCATGTTTGTCATTTGTTTCGGACATTTGTATATCGAAAGAATATTGCGTCAGTATTTATGATTTTTAGCGAAATTTACACGAAGTTGCTACTTTATCTTGATCTCTAATTATTGAAACAAAATAGCTTTCAGATAACACTGCAATGACACGTTTTGTTTTATGGCATTTGTTATTATTTCATGTTCAATAATATCTCAATTTTTCATTGTTCAAGTAAAAGTGGGCTTATACATTATAGAACTGATAATTTATATGATTCATTACATAAATACCATACTACATATTTGTATATTTTACGCTAGTCGATTATGTATGTGTAGGTAGGTACTTACTGATTACAGTAACGGATTCTTAAAATAGGATGATTGACTAATTTTTATATTCGATCTAAGGCTGCGTCCTAATGGCTAGAAAATGAGAAAAAATATAAAATTGTCACATACGAGAATACATTTGTCAAACCTATATACTTGCTCTAGATATGACACCTTATTCCTTTCCAGGGGAGAGAACTCTTTTCATAAATAAGAATAATTGGTATAATGTATGACTTTTTGTCATGAATGTTGTTTACGACAGGCACTTAGTGAAAAATCACCAGAAAGATGCACAATTACCGGGCCGGGGGAGGGGGTTTAGCAAAAATCACGAAATATAACAAGGGGGGAGGGGGGTGTAGTAAGATATCATGTGTATTTATTTTTTCGTCAATCGCGCGATTTCTAAATTGGACTTGGTCCTTAATTTCAGAATAAAATTAGATTATACTATATATCTGTATTTAAAAATAATATTCCAAAAAAATTTAGATTCTTTGTTGGTACTAAAAAATACACGTTATTTTGGGTGGGGGGGGTAGCCTGAAACCTCACCACATATCACCAAAAAACATCACGTGATTAATGGACGGCCCCTTACGGACATGACACAAAAAACTGTTGGTTTGAGATTCCCTCCTTTTTTGAAGGCAATTAAAAATATTGCAGCTACGAGTTGTCACATCTAGAGCGACGTTATTGCTTTTATCTCCTATAGTAATATAATTTATTTTTTTAATGAAAAGCTCATCCCTCAATGTTAGACTGTACATAAATACATTATAATATATGTTTATATAGTGATTGTTAAGATTATGGTGAATATTTTTGAAATTAAACACCATGTTGTATGTTTTTCTTGGTGTTTTTATTTTCTAAATACCCTTTACTCTCTCTCAAGTGCATCTTCCGGAAGGCACCGAGGGCGTGCGGGCCACTTGCTTTTACGCCACCGAAGAGACCAGGCACGCACTACTAGTAGATACATTATTATTATACAATGGTGCCGATTCTGTTGTAAATCGCACTAAACTAATTTTAGTTACATCTCATCTCTTTCTTACGAACATTATTGAAAAAGGATAGAACATATTTTAAGTTGTCAAATTAATCTTTGCCGTCTTATTTTGCGTGTATTTAGGCGTAACCGCGATAGATGGCGACTAAATTTATATTGAAAACAAGCATTGGACTAATTTGACAGGACTAAATTTCTTACATCCTTTTCTTATGTTCTTTGTTAGAACGAGACATAGTGACATTAAAATTAGTTTAGTTGTGAACAACAGAATCAGGGTCAATATAGATAATAATTACAGTCCACACTTTTATTTAAAGTCCTTAGGTAAGACCCTTAAGATCAGTGGCGTAGCTTGCCCTGGACGGGCCCTTAATCAAAGTTTGTTGGGGTATAAAGGCTCTGCTTGAGGGTCAAGATTTTTACGAATTTTTGCTTACAAAGAACATCATAAATTTTACTATTCTATAGTATTTAAAAATGGCGTCACAACTCATCTACACATTTATTTCTTGCCTTTGTTGCTATGCGAAGACGAGAAATCCTACCGTACATACAGTCTGGCAAGAAATAAATGTGTAGATGAGTTGTGACGCCATTTTTAAATACTATAGAATAGATAGATAGATAGATAGATAACTCTTTATTGCACACCAAAAAAACAAAAACAATAAAAAGAGAACAAAAGTACTTAAAATTAATTACTGTACAATGGGCGGTCTTATCGCTAAGAAGCGATCTCTTCCAGACAACCTTTGGATGGAGAGGAATCAATATACTATAAAAGACGGTGGTGTCATTTTATGATAAAGAAAATAAAAAAGATAAATCAATAAATAAAATAAGTACTTACATAGTTAAAATATATATTAAATACATATAAAAATAAATTACATATATATATATATAAGCATAGGAATATAATAGATACTGTACAAATAAATACAAACCAAATATTATACTACGATACATATAAATATAGGTACTAGGCAATAAAAACATTCATAGCAGCAAGAAGTTAGTTAGTTTATAGAAAGATAGAACTTTTTAACATAATCTTTAAATACTGGAAGTGATGGCGCTCTCTTTATTGAAACCGGCAATGCATTCCAGAGGCGAACCGCTTGGACGGTAAACGATTTATCATAAAAGGAGCTGTCATGTAACGGTGTTTTCAAAATAAGATTTTCTGATGACCTGAGTGGCTGAAGGAAATCAAAACGTTCCTTAAGATAGCGTGGGGCGGAGGGAACAAACAGTATTGTATAAAGAAGAGAAAGTATATGAGTATTCCGGCGAAGGCGTATAGGAAGCCACTTGAGTTTAGCACGATATTGGGAGACATGATCATATTTGCGCAAGCCAAATATGAATCTTATGCAGAAGTTTTGAAGTCGCTCAAGTTTATTTAGCTGGTCCTCCGTGAGGTCTAGATAGCAGGCATCGGCGTAATCTAAAACGGGTAGCAGAAGAGACTGCGCGAGCGCAACTTTAGTGGCAGTAGGCAAGAAATTACGGAGTCTTCTCAGGGAACCGGCTGATGCAAACAACTTGCGACTGACTGCCGCCATCTGAGGACCCCATGTGAGACATTGGTCCATGATTAGACCCAAGTTTTTTACATTATCACTATAAGGAACAGTGGCACCACAAAACTGAACTTTAGGCAGATCAGACCAGTTAACTTTTGAAATCCTTCGGGAACTGCCAAGAATTATAACCTGAGTTTTCGAAGGATTAATTTTAAGACCAAATGCATTACTCCATTCAGCTATACGAGAAAGGTTAGAGTTAGTTGTTTCAATGGCACTAGCAAGATTGTGAAGAGGAGCATGGCAATAAATTTGGAGATCGTCAGCATACAAGTGATAGGGAGAAGTGATGTGAGTTGATACAGAATTAATGAAAATGGCAAATAGAAGAGGAGACAAAACGCCACCCTGAGGTACCCCAGCAGACGTGTCACACCACGAAGAAAAAGATTCCTCGAGGCGTACCCGCTGCCGACGACCATGTAAGTAACTTCGAAACCAATCAATAACTGTTGGAGATATGTTAATAGAGCGTAGTATTGCGAGAAGAATATCAAAGTTGACGGTGTTGAAAGCATTGCTGAAATCTAGTAGAGTCAGCACAGTGAGATGACCGTTATCCATACCCAAACGTATGTCATCTGTAATTTTAAGGAGTGCGGTCACCGTACTGTGGCCAGGTCGAAAACCGGATTGGAGAGGATTGAGCAAATCATGTTTGGTAAGGTAATTACTAAGTTGAGTGTGAACTAAACGCTCAAGGACTTTGGATAGGAATGGGAGAATAGAAATAGGACGGTATTCGGAAAAGGATTTTGGGTTAGGCTTTTTAGGTAGCGGTATAATTTGTGCTTCTTTCCACAGAGTAGGAAATATATTATTAGTAATGCAGGAGTTCAAGATGCTACAAAGTATAGGTAGGATAAAATCTAGGATAGGGACAAGCATATTTCGACTAATACCGTCAATTCCCACCGCATTGGATGAAATCGATAATACGCTCTTCTTAACATCACAAGCAGAAAATTGATTTAACATAAAAGGATTATTATCAGGAGTTGGTATGGTAGAAAGAAATTGTATTGTCGCAGTTTTAATCGAATCATTGATGTTAGACGAAGAGGAAAAATGAATATTTAGAGAATTAATGTCTAAATCTTTAGGAATAGACTCTTGTCGAGATTTACCAACTCCTATTGACCGAAGAAATTTCCAAACTTTAGCTGGGTCTCCGTTTTCAACGGATTGGTGGATGTGCCGACGTTGAGCATCCCTGAACACTGTATTGCAGCGATTCCGAGCACGGGCATATTTAGTCTTGTTGACATCATTTGAACGACACTTGTATCTACTTTTGGCTATAGTCTTTTTGTGCATTAAAACTTTCAGGTCTTCTGTAAGCCACGGTGCGGGAAGATGTTTTAGTTTAATAGCCTTCAGAGGGGCATGTTTATCATAAAGTTGAGTTATTATATGATTGAAAATGGCCACTTGATCATCTACTGACTCTGCACTAGTGACAGGACTCCAGTCAATATTTTGCGCATCCTCATTAAATTGTTCTTGATTAATACCACTAAAGTTACGCTGAAGAATAATTTTAGGTTTATCTTTAGGAGGACGGAGTTTATATGACAAGAATATCAAATCATGATATGAGAAGGCATCGGCGGGATATTGGCCATGCTTCGCAACATGCTGAAATGATGACACAAAAATAAGATCCAGAAGGGAGGGAGTTGAGTTTGGAAAATGATGTGTTGCATTAAGAGAAAGTATTTGCATGTTGCTTGAAGTAACAATAGACTCTAGTGACAAAGAACGTGAGTCTTTCTTAAGGAGGCAAGTGTTGAAATCTCCCATAATAATGGAATGATAGTAAGCGGGGACATGATCTTCTAGGATCTTCTCGAATGATGAAAAATAGTTGATACGTAACGATGGACAATAAAAGACTCCGAGAAGAACTTTAATTTGCGAGAAAAGCACTTCAATAAATAAATGTTCACCAGCATCTGGAGGAGGTGGCTGTGCAGACATACTAATAACCGAGAAAGGAATATGTGAGCGTAGATAGATAGCCACACCGCCACCACCACCACCACCGGTACGGTCATTACGGATAAGGCGAAAACCGGGAAGAGAGTAAGATGTGGAAGGGAGACAAGGCTTAAGCCACGACTCAGAGACTAATATAGCATGAATATTTTTAATATTAAATGATGCCAGCATATCAGTGAAGTGTGCCGGAATACTTTGCGCATTAATATGAATAACATTAAAATTTTTAGGTACATCAGAAAATTCATTCTCGAGGACATCTGAAAGGGATGGAATGCTTGAAAAACTATCTTCAATGCTGCTATCAGTAGAAGAAAATGAGAAGTAATCTCCATTGTCATTATTGCTACTATTTGATATATTTAACATAATATAAATAATAAATATAGATAATGTATATAAATAATAATAATTAACTATTAAAGCCAACTTTAAAAGCTTAGTATGTATATATAATAACTCTATACCCGCCGGTTGTGCTCTTATTAAAAATAAAAAGTATTATCTATATGATAAAATAACACATTAAATAACAAAATAAAATCTTCAAATTAAAATAATAACATTTCGTGAATAAAATGTACTAAGTACGATATAGTAAAATGGAAATTAATAATTAAAGAGTATAATATAGGTACAATAACTAAAAAGCAACATTAAAAAAAAAGAACAAATAAAAAAAAACAATGATATTAGTGTCAAACACTATAGGCTGTATGGCTCCGTCTATGCAGTCCATTGCCTGCCTTTGACGTATTGAATAAACAACAACGACGTATTTTGACAGAATGACATTAGTTTAGTTTGACATATAAAAACAAATAGAAACTTGACGGTGATACCTGGCGCCATTCAAATAAGAAGTGAAGTGAAGTGAAGTGAACAAATTAAATAAAAAGTGATTGCTACGGGTAGAATAAAGTAGAATTAATAACAAGATACGTATAATACCTACAACTATACTAGTACTGCTGATATTAGGAACCGAATATGTGACTAATGAGGACATGAAGCTATTTCCTGATAGCAGCGGCGGCACGTCTACTCTTTGGCACTACATTCTTGGAGGCAGTTACTGCATGTTTGGGACTATTATTAGTTGTAGTGGCCGGCTCACCTATTTTGTCCAACTCCGATAGAGAGGTCACTCGATGCCGCACGTCGTCTGGCCCCAACACGAAAACAGAGCCATCGCGGGTCCAAGTCTTCATCACTCCAAAACGATGACGCGCCGTCATAAAAACGTCGTGCCGCGATTTTGTCAAGAATTCAGACATAGTAATACCCGAGCCCTTGAGACTGGCCTTTGCACTCCAGATTTTACTTCGCAAAGCTATGTCGCGGATCTTCACAAGTATTGGTCTACATTTATCAGGCGTCGCACGACCCATACGATGACAGCGACTAATGCTGATTGCATTAAAATCCGCCACCCTAAGCTTGTCTACAGCTGTCTTCACTACGGCTGCTGCGGTATCTTCATTATCACTCTCAGGCAAACCATGGAAAAGCAGAATTTTTCGACGACTCTGCATTTCCATGTTGTCCTGGCTGCGTGAGATAAACTGCACCTGATTTTGAAGGGTTTGAAGTGCAGCCAGGACAAAGGTTTTGAAGGATGCAAACTCTGCCGTTAAGGATGAAATGGTGGTAGGGGTTGAAGACTTCTGCAGCTGCGCCTGAAAGTCTTCCATCTGCTTCGTGAAGAGGTGTTGCATTTGGGATACTGACTCCTTGATATCCTCCATGGTAAAGTAAAGTGCAGTGATGATGCAAGAAAAATGTAGTGCTAAAGGCGATTAAGGAGATAACACTAACCGGCAAGTAGGGTGTCTTAAGCTTTAATTTGACATAAAAATTTTGACTGTAATAATTGTTTATACTATATAAAATAAAAAATTAAATTTCGTGATTTCAAAATGGGTGTGTTATTTTCACCTACCCGCCCTCGAAAAAGTAAAATTTATGATGTTCTTTTTGGTTTGCAATTCCGAAAGCCCTGTAGCCCGGGGTCTTTGATATGGCGGTAGCTACGCCCGTTACAGGACAGGTAGATTTGGCTTCAGACTAACTTGAGGGTGGTAGCCAGGCATATGGGTACTACAAAGTACCGTGCTATGGTTTCCTACGTAGGTTTCTTTCACAGAACGTTCAACCTCAGATACCTATTCCTCCTTATTACATGAGATGGTTTGAATCAGGTCTAGTAAATAAATCCGTCAATTCCTTATATACTATATAAGCCGGTCTATCTTAAAACCTGGGTTTTACAATTAAAAGACCTGCTTTAAAACATGTCATGTTAGTAATGTAAGTGTACGGGAAATGGTAAATTAATTGATGTTCTTTATAATAAAAAAAACGTTTAAAATTGTCTATAAATATATTTACAAAATACAGATGTCTAAATATAACTTACAAGGCACGTATACACGGTAAACTCCGTTACATTTCATTACAATCACAAGTCAGGCACTTACCGACTAAAGGCAAATTAACAACTTTACAAAGGCAATACAAATAACTTTTTGCTTGCCAAATTCGATTCGGTGCGAAAAAACTTGGAAATCTGAAATATACCTTATGCCAATGCAATAAAGTTTAATATTGTACAGTAGCGACGTTGCCATTTCTTTGGTATTGCGAGTTACGAGAGATTTCAATGGCATTGGACTGGTCACGTTTGTCGAAGAACGGGTCGATGTTGCAGAAGAGTATAAAACTGTTTATATCGAAACTAAATCTTATAACTTTGCGGACAGGATTCAAATTCATTTGTTTTAATTTTTAATCTCAACTCAAAACGTGACTTATGATTTAATTGTTGACCTTACGAGTCGAGATGGAGACCGAGATCCGGTGGAATGGCGACCTCAAAAATGTGGCTAGACTGGACTGGATGCTGGATGGACTCTGAATATGAGTGGCTCGCTCTAGGAGACCTATGTCCAGTAGACATCGAGCGCAATTACTATTTCAACTCAAATCTATTCCACCAATTCCCCACCACTGAAAATGCGCTGTGATTGGCTAATTCAAGGACACACTAATCATTTAGATGCAGTGATTGGTCGGTACTGTTATTGGTCGGTACTGTTATCAATCAGTACAAAAGCACTTGTTAGTTACGGAGTTGGATTGTCCGATATTATTACTCTAAAAGGATTTTTCCTATATTTAGTTTAAAAATACAACATTTAATTTAAAGAATCATGGCGAGTATCATACATTGATTCGTACAAAAATCTTTCAGAGGCTTTTGAATCACTTCCAATGTTGAGCCAGCAGCCCAAACCCCGCAAAACAACAACAACATAACAGTTTTGGTCGCGAATAGTCGCGATTCGCCGGCATGGCATAGAAATTCGCATTTTTTAAAATATTTTAAATGCCTCAAGTTATTCTTTAGGCACCAAGGATCAATTGTAACGTCTTTCTAACGTCTCTAAAAATCTTTATTTTTTTGTACTAATCTCGCCATGATTCTTTAGGTAAATTAAATATTGCTACTAGCCTCTTTAAAGTTGTATTTGCCTTTAGCAAGAAACATCACATAATATCACCACATCCGACTTATTCATAAGAGAACATTTCACTAAAATATACCACAGTGATTCAATATCGATTATCATGTACTATACGTTAAAATTGATCATTTCAACTTGTATCTTAAATAGGGTATATGACAAGGTTCATAATAGGCTAGCAAATTAGCTGAGTTACATGGAATTACTTATATTGTGGCATTTGATTAACATGTCTTAAAACTACTTTGTTTAGTGACAGATGAAACTAGACTTAAAACTCGTAATGATAGACATGAAATTTCAATGCCTTAAGCCCTTCAATTAAACCACAAGTAAATTAACACAACAACAAAATCGAACCTTATAACAAAGGTGTAAGGACCACAATTGATTAAATACTATACATGACTTACACAAGTTAAATATACGAAGGTACGTTATAGAATGGTCTGGTTACATTTGAACTAAATTGACACATAATTTTTTTATATAAGAAATATATTTATTAAAAACAATGTGCCTAAAGGTGGGTCCATTAATTATGTAAACCCACCAGATACCGTTCATCCAAAATAAAAAAAAAACATTTCAAAAACTTAAATAACTCATACAAAATTTGGAAAATTAGTCTATCCAGATCTTGTTTATGATCAATTAAAAAAATATCAGTCGAAACATTTCAAGTTATGCAATACAATAAAAAAACATAAAATGGCCAATAATATTTCAGAGATCAGTTGTTATAGTTTCATAGAAAGCGTCTTAAATATTTTATTATTAATTTTGTAAGGCACCATATTTATTTTTATTTACAAAACGTTATCAGGAATATATAATTTTAAAATACATAGAAACATTATATTTAAAATGTTCTATACAACTTATCTGTATAGAACACGCATGTAAATAAAGGGATAGAAAATGGCGGCGACTCTTATACTATTTGCGTCTCCCTCGCACAGTATCTGTAGTGAACGAGAGGCCAATAGTATAGCTTTTATAATTCCACTAGCTGTCTCGCGCGGTTTCACCCGCGTTCCTGTGCTAAAAAGTAGCCTATAATACTCGGGGATAATGTAGCTTCCTATTAGTGAAAGAATTTTTCGAATCCGACTGGTAGTTCCATAGATTAGCTCGTTTAAACAAACAAACAAAAAAACTCTTCCGCTTTATAATAGTAGTATAGATTCTGCGGTTTATTACATAACAAATTCATAAAAAATATTCGTGAATACAAAATATACTTTATTATGCATGAAAAGTAATTTATTTAAACGTAGCAATATAATTGCCATTCTATTTTAAATAGAACATTTGCTAAAAAAACAATACAATTAATTGAAACCATTAAAAAGAAATGTTCAGTACATTTATCAGTGCCATATTGAATTCGGTAACAAAAATCAGCCCTACAAGCATGAATGTATCGATAAATAAATTTATAGATTTTTGTCGACAAATCTGACATAATATGATAAAAATACCTACTTTATTGATGTTTTAAACTTATCGACAATCTCAACTCGAAACGGCTATAAAAAGTTTAATTTATTAAAAATATGATACAGCAGATATTTATTCACTATAGTAATCTTCAGATTGTATGTGGCGCTAATAAGTTTTCCTAATAAAATTAAATGTACTGAACCCGCCCTTAGTTACCCTCAAATGGGTGATACCCAGTGCAGGCCGCCCCAGCCCCCCCCCCCCCCCTTTCTAAGCCACTGTCTTGAATGCACGAAACATACCTATTGCGATGTATTGAAAAGTACTCCAATAAGCAGTGATTTTTTTTATTTTACCATAAGTGATAGCAGATATACGATGCGGACGAACCAACATATATTATAACTAATTTGTATTGTCATTAAAATCACCTATTTTGTGCGGAATTTGTGATTATACATACCGTCCATTGGTTAATCTGAAAAATAATAATTTGAGGTTATTTAATAATCATTTTTCATCGTTCTCACATACAAAGAATGATTTAAACGCATCTTCCGCGGACGCTCAGACTGTGGAATGAGCTCCCCGCCGTGGTTTTCCCAATGGAGTACACCATGGGGTTCTTTAAGAAGGGTGTGAAGAGGTTTCTGCAGGGTCGGCAATGCGCGAGTGATACCCCTGGTGTTGCAAGCGTCCATAGGCTGCGGTAACCGCTTACCATCAGGCGGGCCTATGCTTGTTTGCCACCTTAGTGGTATAAAAAGAAAAAAAAACGAAAATATACATTTAATGAAGAAAAAAGGATGGTTAAATTAATTAGAATGCACATTAAAATTGGAACAATGACTAAATTAAGAGTAATTTTCTTATTATTCTTCTTCTTAGTTTTATGTTTGGCAACCAAATTAGGACTTATTTCTACCAGTGTCGAGTTATATTATAATTTCCAGTCACAATAAATGACTTTCAAGTCAGTCACCGTCCATAAAAGTACTATAATGGTGGTAATTGTACTAAAACTCTTCACGGACTTTTTGAGACAACTTGAAAAGTCAAAGTAAGTTATTCAGTTAAGTCTACGTGCTCTAGTTATATTATACTAGCTGTCCCCCGCGGTTTCACCCGCGTTCCCGGGATAAAAAGTAGCCTATTTCCTTCTCCATACCATAGGCTATCTGCATGCTAAATTTCATGATGATCCGTTGAGTAGTTGAGGCGTGAAAGTGTAACAAACATACAAACAAACACAGTTACTTTCGCATTTATAATATTAGTATTAGAATAAGTATATTAGTATTAGTATATTAGTATAAGTATACTAGCAGCGAAACCCGGCGTTGCTCGGGTTAAAATACATCGCTAAATCGATCATAATCAATTGCACTCATTTTGAAACTTTCCAGATCATTCGGAAAATTTCTAGAACTTTCTCGATCATAATAAATTGCACTCATTTTGGAACTTTCCCGCTCATTCGAGAAATTTCTAGAACGTTCCCGAACATTCTAACTCGATAATAACAGTTCTGGACATTTTGGAACTTTCTAGATGAAGCCAGAAATGTGTAGAACCTTCTCAAACATTCTATATAGATTATTATAGTTTGCATTCATTCTAGAATTTTCTAGATCATTCCAGATATTTCTAGACATTTTGGAACATTCTAGACCATTCCAGAAATTTTGAGATCTTTTCAGAAGTCCTCATGCGACATTTTAGAATTTTCTAGATCATTATAGAAATTTCTAGAACTTCCTCGAACATTTTAAATCGCCTATTATACTCATTCATCATATAAGGCGATGATAGCTCAGTGGTAGTGACGTCGGATACCGAGACGAAGGTCCCGGGTTCGAATCCTACAATGAGCTTGAGCTTTCGGTGAAGGAAAACATCGTGAGGAAACCATAGCACGGTGGTAGGGTACTTTGTAGTACCCGCCTGGCTGGCTACCACCCTCAAGTTGAGAATCTGTCGCCAAGCACCTTTCGGTGTGTTCCGACAGCTGCACTTGAGAGCCAGTTCCTTCTAGGCTTTGTGTGCTTACCACCTTCGGCCGCATCATCACTTACCATGGTGAGATTGCGGTCAAACACAGGCCTATAAACAGTAAAAAAAAAAAAAAAAAAAAATTTTATAATTTTCTAGAACTTTCTCGAACTTTCTAAATATTTCACTCATTTTGGAACTTTCTAGATCATTCTAAAAATTTCTAGAACCTTCTAGAACATTCTAAATTAATCATAATAAATTGCACTCATTTTGGAACAATTCTGATCATTTGGGAAATTTGTAGAACGTCCATGAACATTCTAACTCGATAATAACAGTTTTGGGACATTTTGGAACTTTCTAGATGAAGCCAGAAATTTGTAGAACTTTCTCAAACATTCTTCTCTTCTCTGTCGTTTCGCTCTTGGCAGAGCGGTCGTGGTCACTTTGAGGCGTCCACAACGATGGTAGAGGTGGACACGGCTCTCCGCACGATCTCCCGCCATCTCTTTCTATTGGTAGACTTTCTGGAGCAATCGGATACGCTATTCCCTACTGCGGATTTCACTTGGTCAGTCCAGCGCATAAGTGACCTGCCCCGCGAATCCGATCGCGGGGCAGGTCACCAAACATTCTATATCGATTATAATAGTTTGCATTCATTCTAGAATTTTCTAGATTATTCCAGATATTTGTTGAACTTTCTAGAACCCTCCAGATCGATTATAACCGTTTTACACATATTGGAACTTTCCATTCCAGAAATTTTTAGATCTTTTCAGAAGTCCTCATGCGTTAGAAAAGGACAGCAATATATGTTTTGACATTTTCGCCACCCACAACCACCCCCTTCCACCCACCGCGACCAAACTCCCTTACTACCACCTGGAGACTAAGGGGTATTTACCACCCCAACGGGAAGTTGATTGGTGTTGGTGGTGATAGAGAAAACTGCGTATTTACGTACCCACAAAAGCATTTTATATATATTATTAGATTAGTATGGAATTATGGATTAAACCTACACTAAAATTATCAAGTGTTACTCACTCAGAGCTCCTCATAGAAAGCGACTCTAGTCTTAGTGGAGCCTTGTTTCAACTTCCTCAGTGTGGAGTACTTGTTGTCTCCGGCCTTCGCCTGCGCTTCGTGCAGTCTGTCCAGCGCCGCGGCGGTAGGAGTCTCCACTCGCAGTACTGAGAACTCGCACCTTAACTCGTCTAATTGTTGCTGTAGGTGCTTCGATTTAGCTAGGTATTCCACTCTGTTAAGAAAAAATAACTGTTTTAACAAAAAATTAAACAGACTTCAAAGTACACTAAAACGTAATCAAATCCTGACCAGTACGTGGATTACGTAACTTTATTTCAATGAAATTCAGATTGAAATAACCTCTGAATCGGTCGAAATATTACAAAATCGGAAATGGTTCCATTTCTAATGAACTACTGTTTGTATTTGCAGTTATTAGAACGCAAAAAAGTTATCAGAAAACCGCT
This sequence comes from Polyploca ridens, assembly GCA_951394255.1. NCBI lineage: Eukaryota > Metazoa > Arthropoda > Insecta > Lepidoptera > Drepanidae > Polyploca > Polyploca ridens. Next base: position 2,633,257 of record OX596260.1, read on the forward strand.
ATATTGAACCGATTTCAATTCGAAAATGATTGAAATTTAGTTACGTAATCGCCCCAATGACAATGGGACCAAGCGGGAAGTGCACCCTTCCAAACAAAAAAAGGATTTTCCAAATCGGTTAATAAATGACGGAGTTATGAGGTAAAACATTAAAAAAAAACAATCGAATTGAGAACCTCCTCTTTTTGAAATCGGTTAAAAAATTGAATAATTTTCTAGAAAATAGGATCAATTTTAGCAGCTTACAGGATACCGGATCAGATAGCCGTGTGTGAAGAATGTCGACACTAAATCAAGAATACGATTACAGTAGTACCCAACTGATATGGCTTACCGATGTACCTGTGCAGAAGATACATTTTCAAAGCGCGGGAAACCGCTATTGGTCGGCAGCTGCCGCCATGTTAGCGCGCGACGTGCGGAGGGGCGTGACTTGCGAGTGAGACGGAACTAACAGCTGCAGTGTATTATGAACCTTATAGTAGTGATCTAAGGTTGATTGTAAGTTTTAAGCATTCTTTCGTTTATCTTCGGGGCCATACTTTCTTTTCTGTGCGAACGAAGATTCACGACGCGCCTTATTAATTGGGTACTACTGTACGTCACTATTTAATATCGAACAAAATTAACCCAAAGAAGCTCATTGACGTTTATTTTGCTTGAAACCTATTCGCTCTGATTGGCTAAGTCAAGGACATACGATGCAGTGATTGGTACTTACTGTTCAACATCAGTGAAAAAGCACTGACTAGTTGCGGAATTGGATTGCCCGGTATTACTACTCTAAAAGGATTTTCCTCGATGCTATTTACAAAAAGCTATACACTACCATAAAAAAAAAACATAGAGAAACACAGACATAGATAACGCAAGTATCTATATCTGTGGATGAAAAATCATTTATTCAAATAGACCTTCGCAGGCACTTATGAAAAGACTCTAATACCGGCTCGGAAGGTTGCATTTATTCCTTTGCGTTATCTAGGTATATCTATATCTGTGGGTAGAACTGACCTCTCCTTCTCAATCTCCAATGATAGCCGGTGTATGTGCGGGTCAGGGTCAGGGTCCGAGTCGTCAGGCACCAGCTGGTACGAGTTGAGGTCTGACTCTGCAGCCGTGGAAACGCCGTTCTGCAGACCCTCACCGCCAAGTTCCGCCGGCAGGGAACACGTCGACGGGAATAGACTTGACGGTACTGTCGATGACTGGAACAAAAACATTATTAAATATGTATGTAATCATTTTTAACCGACTTCAAAAAAAGGAGGAGGTTCTCAATTCGAATGTATTTTTTTTTTTTATATTTGTTACCTCATAACTCCGTCATTTATAAACCGATTTGGAAAATTCTCCGACTTCAAAAAAAGGAGGAGGTTCTCAATTCGAATGTATTTTTTTTTTTTATGTTTGTTACCTCATAACTCCGTCATTTATAAACCGATTTGGAAAATTCACCGACTTCAAAAAAAGGAGGAGGTTCTCAATTGGAAAATTCTTTTTCTATTTGAAAGGGTACACTTCCCGTTTGGTCCCATTGTCATCAGATCAGGATTTGATTACTTCTTAGTTTACTTTGAAGTCGGCTTAAGGTTTTTGTAAAACAGTCCAATTATAATATAGTGATTTTTAAAATGGAATATTTTAGGCGATGATCGCACAGATTTAATAATACAGGGGTGTGATTTTGCATTCATTTCATATTTATAGAACCAATAGTTAATGATTTATTTAGTTATTATATAAATTAACTGAAAAGAGAAAAACAAGCTCTTAAATCTATAGAATTTTGAATATAACTTGAATTTTATAAGGTATTGCAATCGGGGACAACCAATAACCTAAGTAGGTATGTATTTTTTTGTAAATGGTAGCATACAAGTATTACAATATATACATATATGGAATGGTTTATTTACAAGCTTTCATTTGATACCCGTATTGTTATAATAACGAAACTTTTGTTTTTAATACCTCACCTATTTTTTTATTCATAGACACCCTATAAAAATAATCCTATGACACTCCCCCAGTCAAGACGAATCTAACGACACCTCGTATGCTTAAATCCATCAAGCCGTTTAGGCTGCAGAGCGTGCCAAAGAAATAGACATACATACATACATACACTCGAAAAATATAACCCTCCTTCCGGGTCAGTCGGGTAAAAATAGGTAATTAGGCTTGATATAGGCTATGATTATTGATGATTTGTGATTAACGTCAAATCAGAATAAGATTTCATAACAGCACAGAATAGGTCTGCGATCAGGGGGCGAGGGGGAGAAACCGAGCCGCTGCGCAGCGGTCACCGACCTATATCTTATAAATCCTTATAAAACATCGTCTAACACGGGGGGATTTTTATTTATACAAAACTTTAAAAATAATATGCAATTTTACGAGCATGATTTTATAATTGAATAGTGTTTTATACAAGGTAAATATCAACCTCCTTAAATATGGCACAAATGCAGAACCACACCCGGTATACTACGCACAAATGGACGTGACGTCGGATGCCAAGACGAAGGCCTATAATGTCCCACTGCTAAGCATAGGCCTCCTTTCACAAGTTAGTGTGGGCGGAAAGGGCAAATACTCCACCTCGCGTGCCCACTGCGGATCGGTGAAGATAGGCTAGTGGTCAACATACTGTTAGAGTTTTCAAGCCGCCTAGTAGGCCTCCAACTAGCTTAACGACTATCACAATTAAGTAATAACCGGAACCAACGGCTTTACGTGCCTTCCGAAGCACAGAAACGCTCGATTTGAAATACCACTAGGCGGTCACCCATCCAGCGGGGTTAAAAACGAAGAGTTGCGCAATATTGCTGAAAGGAATTCATTTCCCGAATTCCCAGCAGATCTGACGCAATTCCTATAAATTTTGGTAAAATGGTCACTAATTTCATGCAATTCAATTCATTAGCTAATTCTAATTTGATATTAATGTTACAACACCAAAAATAAAAGACCGTACTTTACCGGTAAGTTTTTCTATTATAATTTTTATGTCGTAAGAAAGAACTAATAGAGAATTCACGTATTAAAATTATGATCTTAAACATTTGTAACTATAAAACGTTATATAACTGAAATTACTTATCTAAAATGGGAATTTATAAATGATTAAAACAATATTTTCATCTTCGACTGGTAATAATAAGTTTGCTAGTCTATGGTCGGTCGTTATATATTTTACCTACGTATAGGTAGTAAATAATACTAATTTCTTTTGAATTTTATTAAAAGTACTCAAATAAGATAAATTCCGTCATTATTTAGTCTAAATAACGGATTATTATGAATAAACAATCACGTGAATTGTGCAGGGAAGAAAATTTCTGTGTAGGACAAATAACAAGAAGAAACATTTCGTTCGTTCGTTATAAAGACTTTTTAACTTAAAAAAGCCGAGTATTTGCGAAGACAAAGGAGTAATTGCATAAATATCCTCTATACATGATAAATCATTATGAGGATATTTCACCAGAGTTCCATGTTGAAGTTTCTAGTTTTATGAGAGTGAGTTCGTAAATATCATCAATGTAGCATATTCCCAACCTAATCTCAACAAAAGAATATACTATTATTTCTATTTATACCATAAATTATTGAATTATAAGCCCCAAATAATATTTTCAACAGAAACTAGGATTTTTTTTATATGAAACATGCAATGCATGTGAAGTGCATAATTAAGATCATTATTAACTTCCCCTTGTTAGATAGGTAGTGGTAGGTTAGGTAGATGATACCTGCTATTGATGATGTGTAAACAATAATATAATCAACAAATAATATTACTTTCAGGTTATAAATTACCCGAAGATAAAGATAATTGTACATGGGATTACCAAAAGGATATTTATATTATAATTACATCTGTCATCATCATGCTGCTAATATTATGGACCACAGAGAATTTGGGAGTTGGCGTTGCTATCATGCCTTAACATTACCTACACTAAACTATAATGTTGATAATACTGTAATAAAAGTTACGCTGATTTATTTACTTTTGTCTTTTATTTACCCTAAACAAACAAGTAACCCCTATGTGTATCTCTTTGTGTCACTGTGACTAGTCTTTGGCAATATATACCATCACAGATATATATGTATATATACTCTAGTAATACCTTTGATAGAAAGTAGATCTGCGGATATAATTCCTCAAAACCCTAAAGCTTATTCTATCAAAATTTAAGCTGCACATCTTAAAGCTTTTTGTTATTATTAGTTAATTTCAAATAGATTATAAGTAGGTATGTAAGTAATCTTTATAAAAAATCAAATATGTATAAGAAACTGACTGCATGACAGATGCACGCACAGCTCAAACCGCAGAGTACAGAGATACTTGAACTTTTGCACATAGGTTCCTTATAACATAGGCAACTACTAAGGTCTTTTCAAAATTCAACCCCTATGGGGATAAAGAGGGGTTTCTGGGTGGAAAAATAGTATAATATTAATCATGTAAAAATTACGATGGTACTATGTTAGGTTATCACAAAATTGACGGTAAAAGAACTTTATTGGTAGCCAATAGCTTTTAACATTCCATAAAATGGTTTATGGGTGTTAGAAAAACCTCGAAATTCCCCCATTATTCATTGATTTTCAACAAAATCTTTAAATTGAATTGTAATAAGTTGCTCCTCGGTATCCTCTTATGATTCTACTGTTTGACACAAAAGCAATTCCTATTTAGTGAGCCATTTTACGAATCTCCATAGAAAACTGTCAAAAAAATGAATTGCAGAATTAGAATCGTATTGAGATCATATTCTGAATTGCCTACTAAGTGACCATTTTGCGATTTGTAATTCAATTCCTAATGGGAACTCAATCCGATTCGGCGTTTCCTTGCTTTTTAGCCCCCCTTGTACCGACCACGACGGTGATAGCTTATCTTTGCCGATCGATTAAGAACGGCTTATCAGAGCACCACGACCGCTTTAGACGTGAAAGTAGCAAGTCCAAAAAATATTAAAAAATGTAACCTTGCTGAGTTTCTTGCCTGTTCTTCTCAGTTGAAGGCCGACTTACGAACTGGTGGTAACTTCAGTCGCTTTGACCTTCATAAGTGCCCTTGTAGGGCCTAAATTGAATAAATGGCTTTGAATTCTACAATGAGCTTCAGCTTATGGTGAAGGAAAACATCGTGAGGAAACCATAGCACGGTGGGTACTTTCTGGCTGGCTACCACCCTCAAGTTGAAAATCTGTCGGTGTGTTCCGACAGCTGCACCTAAGAGGCTTATTCCAGGCTTTGTGTGCTTACCACTTTCGGCCACATCATCACTTACCATGGTAAGATTATAAAATAAATAAATAAATATCCTGGGACATTCCTCAAACACGCGCAATGGCGCGCAAGAATAAATATTTTTCATTTCATTTCACACGGTCATCTGATCCAAAACTAAGCAGAGCTTGTACTATGGAAACCAGATAACTGATATAATACATACCTATACTACTTTTTGTTTGTAAATACATACTTAATATACATAATTACACCCAGACTTAGGACATACAGACATGTTCATGCACACAAATGTATGTCCTGTTGGGAATCGAACCCAAGACCTGCGGCGCGTAAGGTGAATCTTAACCTACTGCGCCAACTGGCCCGTCAACGATTGTGGTTAAACATGGACTTTATAACCCGATTAATTTAAATAGACATATACCTTTTCCCAATCGCTTTGATGCCGACAGTCGCTCCCGTAGTAGTCTATCTCGTTCTGCAGTTGTGTTGGTTGCGAGGAACGGTTCCCTGACGTCATTTCATACACACCCATTATGTTCTTCTCTGAGTTTTCTGGCCGTCTGTATAGCATCTGTAATTTGATAAATTGAATTATTACCAACTTGTTGCGCCCCGCGGTTTCACCCGAGTACCCGAGAGATATTGCTTTTCCTGGGATAAAAAGTATCCTATGTGTTAATCCAGAACATATTCTATCTGTGTGCCAAATTTCATCCAAATCCATTCAGTTTTTGAAGCGTGATTGAGTAACAAACCATACTAGAATTTGGCGGAGTGTAACTGAGACACGTTATGATGTTTTTGCCCGGCCGAGCCTTCTGTGATTGTAGTTAAGTTACCTATAACTAAAACTAATATCAGATATCCGAAATAATTTCATATCCGTAACCGAATCTGAAACTGGTATAATATTATTCATATATCTTTATCCAAATCCAAAATTTCATATCCATAATGGTGCCGATTCTGTTGTACATCGCATTAAACTAATTTTAGTCACATCTCATCTCTCTCTTACGAACATGATTGAAAAAGGATAGAACATATTTTAAGTTGTCAAATTAATCTTTGCCGTCTTATTTTGCGTGTATTTAGACGTAACCGCGAGAGATGGCGACTAAATTTATATTTAAAACAAGCATTGGACTAATTTGACAGGACTCAATTTCTTACACCCTTTTGTTATGTTCTTTGTTAGAAAGAGACATAGTGACATTAAAATTAGTTTAGTTGTGAACAACAGTATCAGGGCCATTGAGTATATAAATTAAAGTTTACGTATAAAACGGTATAAAACACCAACCCAGAGCACGAGTCGAGTACACTGCGCTCGTAACAGGGTGTTTAAAACTACGTCATGCGTCATAATGAAACTTGTTTTTTTTTAACTATAAAGAAGTACACAATTTTTTTTATTTTTTTTAATATTTAGTACCTATTCTTTGGGTACATTATGTGGGCTGCGTTTCTAAGACGAATAAAAAGTCACGGAGTATATAGGGCTTACAGGCGGCAAGGATCCGTTGGAAGTCCTGGTGAGGAAGTTGAGTAGTTTCTCCTTGGCCTGTTTCTCGGCGAGCCGCGCGGCGAGCAGCTCCGACTTGAGTCGCTCTGCCTCGGCCAAGCGTTTTTCCGATTCCTCCACTAAACGAGCCGTCAGGTACTCCGCCTCACGCGTTTTACGCTCCAGTTGGACCTGACCACAAAATATTAATGGAGTCAAAATCAAAATTGAATCAAAAAGTCATTTATTCAATTTAGGCCCTAGTAAGGCACTTATGAACGTTAAATTGGTACATACAGTTGAATTTACCACCGGTTCGGAATACACTTAAACTGAGAAGACTCCGGCAAGAAATTCAGCAAGGTTAGGTCAGGTTTAGTAGTGTCCGACGAAGCTTCGGCCGGGTCGAAGTTTTAGCCGAAATTGACGAAACTTTTACGAATAAGCAAGATTATTATAAATATTTTAATCATCTTTTTTGTTGTTTTTTTTAGTTTTAGCCAATTTTGTACTTAATTTCATAGAGCTAGTAAAAGCTTAAGGCTTAGCTCAGTATTAGTGACGTCGGAAGGTCACGGCTTCGAATCCTAGCTTGAACATTCGGTGAAGGAAAAAAATCGTGAGGAAATCATAGCACGGTGCTAGGGTACTATATAAAGTACCCTATGCCATGCTATGGTTTTTTGGCTAGTCGTTGAAAATCTGTCGCCAAGCACCTATCGGTGTGTTCCGACAGCTGCACTTGAGAGCCAGTTCCTTCTAGGGTTTGTGTGCTTACCACCTTCGGCAACATCATCACTTACCATAGTGAGATTGGGGTCAAAAACAGGCCTATACACAGTAAAAAAAACTTCGAATTGGACCAAAGCCTGTGACGACAGCCGATTAGTCGGCTTCTGCCAGAAATCGATTAATAAAACTTTTCACGAATCTTTTGAGATAAAAACACAATGATAGCTCAGGGCTGGCTACCACTTCCAAGCTGAAAATCTGTCGCAAAACACCTACCGATATGTTCCGATAGACAGTCTCATCTTAGCTTTTGTGTGTTTAGCTTTAGATATATATGTCGGAGAGTTAGATCGTTAGTCGGACTCAGTTGGATTACGATATTATCGTGGTACAAGGGTTGGGTAAAATAGTAGCAACACTGATTTGACTTTAACGTAAATAACAGACTTAATGAGGGTATGCGTAATAGTAAGAACATTGATTTGACTATAACGTAAATAACAGAGTTAATAAGGGGACGCGTATTGCTTCTGAGATAGTTAGTTTATCACATGCGCTCGAGCTGTACACATCTCAGTGCAATCATTGTTACACCCGGTTCTGATTCAGCCTGTAATTATTTAAGACTGTACATGTGTGAAGTGAAGTGAAGTGATTATTTAATTGTAATATTATGTCGTAATAATAACGTAATAAACACATTGGGCCCGTGAGGAGTTTGTTGCGTCGCTTCTTCTCCTCATACGGGACTTTTACGAAGCGATAGTATAACGTTGTTTTATTGCCTGCACTGCGCCCACCGAATCCCGATATCACTGAACCCTAATCGTTGTGTTTGTATCGCTTGGCTGTCGCTGACTCCGACATATATTACAATGTTCAGATTGTGGTCAATCTATAAACATGTTCTCAAGCTATTCCTCTCTCTCTCTCTTTCATCCACGTTACCTTCTCCTCCTCAGTCTTGATGGCAGAGAGGCGCAACCTGGCGTTGTCTCGCTCTGCGTCGGCCGCCTTCTGCGCCAGTAGCGAAGCTTCCTCCTCCGCCACTCGCCCTTTCTCCGCCAATAACTCCGCTGTTTCTTCTGAACGACGCTACAAGTTGGAAATGATGAATGTGTATCAAAAAGTGATGAATGACAACAAAGAAACTGATTGTAGAATTCATCTACAGTTTAAAAAAATCTATAAAAAAACATCAAATAACACGAAATGCAATGCTACAAATATGTAAAATACAGCTTTTCGCTATACCATAGACACCTTCGTCGTGTTTTTACTTACATCTATCGTTTTTCGTTGGTATTTTCGTCGTTTTTAAAGATAATTCGTTGGTGACAAATAGCGTTTGTAAGGTGGTATTCGATGAACTTTCAAAGGATGCGAAAGCCAAAAAATTTAATATGACATCCTTCATTATTCCCATGTACCATTTCATGTATTAAAGTACAAAAGTATAGGTCATATATTAAAGTAACCCTACCAAAATGAACTCACAACCACAAGTGTGAGTGTAGTTAAATTTATTAACTGTGTATTGACACAGCTAATAATTTTGTTGTTAACAATTAGATTCTTGCTGAAGAACAGCAATTCTCCCAAATTATTATTGAAAACATAGTTTCGAAGTACTAGAGTCGAACTTCATTGTTCACGACTACACCCTTTAACATGCCTCTATCGTCCCTCGACCCGCACATAACACATTATGCTATGTATGCCTGCCCACTCCAATGTAAATAAAGATCTTATAATTATATTATATACCTACTTTACATAAGCTAAGTTTAGAATAAGAAATTTTATATTGTTTACTTTAAGGTTGTAGGCTATTGTTTATGTACTAGGATGTTTTGTTGTTTGTTATTTTGTAGTTATTGATAGTTTTACATTGTTTTTGTATTAGATATAAGCATTTTTAAATAAAGAATTTTGATAGGGCTCTCGCACGGTATTGCCACTTTTCAACATTGATCCGTTGCCATAGCAACCGATTGTATATTGCTAATAATAATAATATTGCACTGTAATCATTTACAAATCTGACATAGGCATGCGCAAAGATTAAAATTACAATATAAACAGCGCAGTCAGGCCCATACGGCACTCATTTCTCTACGCACTCTCCTTACATGAACAAGTCAGAAAGAGGCAATACTGCAGTACAAGTTTCAAGATTATTTCACCGCACAAATCGAGTTTCATTTCAAGCTGCTCGTACCCGTCCAGACCTCTACTCCTGGTAGGGTTCGTCAACAGCGTTTGGTCCATCGACGTCGGATAGAAAAAAGAAAAATCAAGAATCAGTGCAAGAAGCTTCGGTATTCTTCCGCTTCGGTTCGTCGGGCTTGTTAGCAACGAACATTGGAAGATCGGGGCAGATTGTGCAAGCTGTGGGTTCTCAAGGGCATTGGGATTGGCGCGGTTCGAGGGGCAGGCAACGGCCGCGAACGTTGGGTTCGAGGGGCAAGCCACAGCCACGAACGCAAATCGGTGCCCAGCGGCGAGACTACACGGCGGGTATCATCGAGACTACTGCAGCGTGTGGACGACACGGCGTGTACATCGAGACCACTGCAGCGTGTGAACAACACGGCGGGTATCGTCGTGACCACTGCAGCGAGTGAACAACACAGCCGGTCGAGACTTCGGGTTCACCGAGGAAGAGTGGCGGACACAGTCAAACGTCTTTGTTTCTTACGCGGTGCGCCGCGGCTCACGTCTACCACCTAACGGTGACAAACGGTAGAGTGAGTTAACGCCTGTTGGCGGGAGTAGTGGACCGGACGACACTACCAGTGGTGCCTTTGTCAAGGCGCACTGTACAGTCTGATCGCGCCAGTACGGTGTGGGTGAAGTAGACGGCCTCTTGAGGGCACGGCTGAGGGTGTGGACGATCCCCCCATACCTGAGCACGCTACTTTCACTCATATCCCTCTGCCGGGCGGTTCCCACCTTTCCAATCCTGCACGTTTCCATTCCTGGGAGAGCGTGTTCCGAAGAACCACTCAAACAGGCTGATAGGGTTGTAGGGACGTTAGGGAGGTAGGAAAACAGGGAAGACGGCATGGAAGATCTCCCCCAGGCGAAGATGAGCACCAGGAGTCAAGCAAGAAGAAACAAGACGCAGTCCAGGGAGGAAGAGGAGTCAGCTCCGGAGAGCAGCATGAGGAGTTCTCAGAAGGAGACTCCTAGCACGGTGCAGAGTGGAAGCACCGAGAACACAGACAGCACGGATACGGGTACCGAAAGTACAGAGAGATCCGAGCAGTCACGGAAGGACAGAACGTCCAAAACCAAGGAGGTACGCGTGTCAAGGGAAGGTACGGTGGTAAATCGGACCGGGCCACGAAGAGCATCAAATTCGGTGATTTCATCAAGTTCAGCGCAAAGGAGAGCCGCATTAGAAGCACGATTGGAACTCGAGCGAAGCCAGAAAGAGAAGGCAGATGCGGCTGTTGCAATGGCGAAGACCAAGCTGGAATTGATCGAACTTCAGGACGAGGAAGACTCATCGGATGCGAGTGACGTGGACAACAGCGATTACGTATCGGATTGGGTGGAGAAGTCACGACAGAAATCCATTCAACGACAGCGCGAGGGAAACCTCAAGAAAAATGGGATGCCGGCAAAAGGGGACGTGTCAACCCTTGCATCCGCGATCGTGAGCGCAATCAAGAGCGTGAAGGAAAGCAAGCCTGCTCCTGCACCGAAGTACATAAACGAGTTGCATCATTTCGACGGCAACCCGAGAGAGTGGATAGCTTTCAAGGCTATCTATAGAGATACCGAAAAATATTTCTCTGACATCGAGAATGTAGCCAGACTGCGAAGGGCTATCAAAGATCAAGCAAGAGAGTCCGTCAAGTCGCTTCTGTATACCAACACGCATCCTAAGGAAATATTGGAAGCATTGGAAAGAAGATTTGGTCGGCCCACACATCTCATAAAGAGTGAGATAGCAGCTATCAACAAGCTGCCGCCCATGTCCAACGACATAAAGGGCATAGGCATATTTGCCAGCGCAGTGGCAAATAGTGTCAACGTCATCAAGCAAATGAATCGCAAGGATTATTTATACTCAAGCGATTTGTCAGAAAAAATAATTGACAAAATGAACATGAACGTGAAATTCAGATGGTACGAGTACAGATCAAGCAAAGAAGACGAACCCATACTGATTTCACTATCAGAATTCCTCAACAACATTGCGGATCAATTCGAAGCGTACGACGTGTCAACTACGGAGTTCGTCAAGAAAAAGAGAGAACCATTCCGCAGTCGACCACTACGCAGTCAGAAGGTCAATATCACCAACTTTGCACAGTCTGACAGCGAGAGCGACACTGAAACTGAAAACAACTACGATAGCGACTCTGAGTTCGAGAGAGAGAGAGCTATTACGTTGAACGAGACACCGGTGAAAGAGAGAGAAGATATTGTCCTCGCAACTACCGGAGGAAAACAACAACCAATCACATGTCTCGTCTGTAAAAAAGAACATGGACTAGTGAAATGTCCTCAATTTCTCAAGGAAACCGTGAAAAATCGATGGGAAATTGTTAAGAAACTAAAGGTGTGTTTCAAGTGCCTGAAATCGAACCACAGACACTCAACATGCAAAGCCAACCCGTGTGGAGAAAATAATTGCACGAGGCAACATCATGCATTACTTCATGAAACATTACCCAAAAAAGAAGAACCGAAAATCGCGTCTGTAAACCACCTAAACTCAACAAAAGCATACGTAAGAATCGTTCCTGCGGAACAATGCAGATCCGATACACCGAAACCAATTTCATTCGTGGGTCACATTCATAAGGAAAACGTAGACATCGAAAGCTCTACCAAGTCGCACTTCGACCTTGACTCTTTGGGTATAACACCCATGAAGCCAGCAAGCGACCCGGAACCACGAGTGCTCGCAATACTTGATAAGACATCGAAACGTCTATCCGATGGAAGATTCACATGTGGGTTATTGTCCCATTCTGATAATAAAATGATGCCAAATAACCGCGCCAACGCTATGCAACGATTAATAGGTATTGACAAGAACATCGAGAAAAATGACGAATTTGAGAAAAACTATACCATACAAATTTATAACCTATTAGCGAGCGGATACGCAGAACCGGCGACGTGTCAACCTACATCACCTCGGACATGGTACTTGCACCATTTTACAGTGGTACACCCACAAAAAGGCGAGCTACGTTTATTGTTTGACGCAGCGGCACATACAAACGGAAAAAGCCTCTACCACGCATTATCGTCTGGCCTAGACTTACTGCAATCCTTATTTGGCGTAGTGATACGTTTCCAAAGCAGACCGATCGCCATTGAAAAAGACAACAAGAAAATATTCTTGCAAATACGCATGCGCAAAGAAGACAGAGATAGCCTGCGTCTTCTATGGCGAGAGAAAGAGACAGATGCCGAACCTCATGAATACAGTATGAAGTCTCTTTTCGGCACCACATCGTCTCCACGCTCAGCTACCTATGCAAAAGACAGAATTACTGAGGATTTCAGCAAAGAACACCCGCAAGCTGTATATGCCATACAAAGATTTCATAATGTGCACAAACACCTGCAATACGATTCTTATCAGTGGCCTGAAGATACGAGCGACTACTCAATACCTAACACGGGCAAGAAAAAGTCGAAAACCATAGCCACCATACGACGTATCAAAATACCTATTCCCGACTTATTACGATTTTCATCATGGAAACGACTACTACGAGCCACACCACGTTTCCTATATAGCGTCGACATGTTCAAGGCCAAAGTCAAGAATAAACCAGAACCCGTCGCCTCTATCAAGAAAACCGTCAAAAACAAGTCATGGAGAAAACGCAAACGTAAACAAACTCCTATCGAACGTGCGCCGACGATTACCACCCGTACCGTACCTTTACCCGTAGAGTACCTACAGTATGCCGAGACACTGCTCGTCAAAGCCATACAACAAGAAAGTTGGGCGAGCGAATTAAAATCGCTACGAAATAACCAAGTACCTAACGAAAAAGATTCGCGCCTAAAAAGGCTAACATTGACGCTCAGAAACGACATAATAAGAATTGAAACTCGTATATCATCAGCTGACTGTGTGAGTGACACATACAAGGAACCCATAGTACTAGACGGCAAGCACCCGATTACAAAGTTGCTTATACAACAATATCACTGCGACTACAATCACGCCAATCATAATACAGTTATGAATGAAATACGCCAAAGTACTACATTACTTCGCTACGAAACACGCTGAAGTCTATAACGCGAGAATGCGATTGGTGCAGAACGCACAAGTACCTACCTATACCGGCCCCTATGGGCGACTTACCACCAGAACGCTTACAACAACATCAACCGCCCTTCACATGCACCGGAGTTGACTATTTTGGCCCTCTTATCATATCAGTAGGCCGCAAACAAGAAAAAAGATGGGTCGCACTCTATACATGCCTAACTACACGCGCAGTGCACTTAGAGATAGTGCCGTCTCTGTCTGCCGACAGTATGATCTTATCACTCCGCCGAATGATAGCACGGCGAGGAGCGCCATCTATAATGTACAGTGATAACGGAACCAACTTTGTAGGCGCTAACAAGGACATGCAAATGGAACTGAAAAAACTGACTGATAAGGCTCAACAGAAAGGCATCAAATGGAAGTTCATACCTGCTGGGGCACCTAACATGGGTGGAGCCTGGGAGCGCTTAGTACGCTCTGTCAAGGTCGCGCTATCTGCCACCTTAAAATCTCGTCAGCCACGTGAAGAAGTCCTGCATACAATATTGTTGGAAGCTGAACACTTAATAAACTCACGTCCACTTACCGACGTCTCATTAGACCCTCAAGACAAAGAAAGTTTGACTCCAAATCACTTCTTAATCGGAAGATCGAGTGGCAACGTGATAATGGGTACATTCGACGACAAAAATCTAATAGGTACAGCCAACTGGAAAACTGTACAAAGATTGACTGATTTGTTTTGGAATCGATGGCTCACCGAATACCTACCTACTATAACACCTAGGTATAGTGCCAACTCCAAGGGATTCACCAACCCAGAAGTCGGAGACATCGTGTTCATCATCGATTCATCATTACCTCGAGGAGTATGGCCGAGAGGGCAGATTACCCATACTTACCCAGGCCCCGATGGCAAAGTTCGAGTAGTAGACGTTAGAACCACAGCTGGAGAGCTACGACGACCCACATCCCGCATAGTGAAGATAGCATGACGTCGTGAAACTCTGTATATGGTGCTCAGAAACTCATCTTCGCACGAGGGGGAGACTGTTCACGACTACACCCTTTAACATGCCTCTATCGTCCCTCGACCCGCACATAACACATTATGCTATGTATGCCTGCCCACTCCAATGTAAATAAAGATCTTATAATTATATTATATACCTACTTTACATAAGCTAAGTTTAGAATAAGAAATTTTATATTGTTTACTTTAAGGTTGTAGGCTATTGTTTATGTACTAGGATGTTTTGTTGTTTGTTATTTTGTAGTTATTGATAGTTTTACATTGTTTTTGTATTAGATATAAGCATTTTTAAATAAAGAATTTTGATAGGGCTCTCGCACGGTATTGCCACTTTTCAACATTGATCCGTTGCCATAGCAACCGATTGTATATTGCTAATAATAATAATATTGCACTGTAATCATTTACAAATCTGACATAGGCATGCGCAAAGATTAAAATTACAATATAAACAGCGCAGTCAGGCCCATACGGCACTCATTTCTCTACGCACTCTCCTTACATGAACAAGTCAGAAAGAGGCAATACTGCAGTACAAGTTTCAAGATTATTTCACCGCACAAATCGAGTTTCATTTCAAGCTGCTCGTACCCGTCCAGACCTCTACTCCTGGTAGGGTTCGTCAACATTCATGGTATCAGAAGCTAACAATCAGAACACTTATCATGAAGAAAAAAGGTCAAATGTTTGAAATTTTATTCAGACTTTCGGAGTTCTACAAGGCAGTGTTCTAGGTCCGATTCTGTTTCTAGTTTATATAGTTGACCTTGATATTCTAAATATTTAAGCTTCATAAAAAACACATTTTATACATAAAAAACATCTGATGTCTGCTCATCCGCGATACCTTTGATTTCAGAAAACGCTCTTGCCTTACTGTGGAAACTTATTTAATCAGATATATTGCCAAAGATTCATTGACTGAGCGAGCGCGACGCTTCCGTTTCAGCTTGGGCAAAATGCTTTCGTATATCTGTCCGGATGTCCGGCTGTTCTTTACAAGTCGCATTTCTCAACCGATCCCCGTGAAATTTTGTGATCAGGTTCGATAATTATATGGAATTTTTTGTCGATTCTGTTTTTGGCAATTTGCCATTTTGAAACTCGCGAAGAACTTTCCAGGTATTGTGTAAACTCACCAAAGCTTCGTTGGCAAGTCGTATCTCCTCCTGATACTGGAGCAGGCGTTGTTCCATCGCGGCGCGTTCTCTCTCCGCCGCCTCGCGCAGTTGTTTCTCCCGAGACAACTTGTTACGCTCGATTTGACGACGCTACCAATAAATAACTGTATAAAATACACTCAATTCTGTTTAAAAAAAAATACACACAACACAAGAAACATTTTATTATTATTTTATTTTATATTCTTTTCCCCAGATAAAAAGTATCCAATATTCAAAAACAATTTATTTATTCAAATAGAACTTCGCAGGGACTTATTAAATGTCTGACTCTAATACTCTAATACCGGTTCGGAAGGTTGTATTTGCCGAGAAGAGCCAGCAATTATCTCAGCAATTACTCTTTTCAAAACAAGCTTATACTCATTATATAATATTTACAATACCTATGATATTTCAAGGTATGGTCTATGCAACCTTCCGAATCGGTATTAGAGTATTAGAGTCAGACTTTTCATAAGTGCCCGCGAAGGTCTATTTGAATAAATTATTTTGAATTAAATTGATCTTTCTATGTGCCAAGTTTCTTCCCAATCCATTCAGCAGTTTAAACGTTATTGTGGCAAAAACAAACATCCAAACTTTTTTCTAAAGCTAATAATATCATGTCGATAACATAGGTTGAGAATTATTGATATGATAATCATTATTTGAAAAAATGATGTCCATATTACCTGTTTCTCCTCTTTAGCTTGCGCTTTCATTTGCTGCACCTCCATCGTGTCTGGCTTCCGTCTCCTCATGTACAAGTCGTGGTTGCCGATACATAAGTCTAATATCTATTCAAAAATAGTAAAATCTTAGTCAAGTAGTAAGATAAAGAGTAGTTTCCTACAAGAACTATTGTATTACAGAAAAATAATTAACAGTGAAGCGCTCGTGGTGTAGCATGATTAGCAGTTCTTAATCGATCGGCAAAGTTAAGCTACGCCTGTCGTGGTCGGTACCTGGATGGGTGACCGCCTAGTGGTATTTCAAATCGAGCGTTTCCGTGCTTCGGAAGGCACGTAAAGCCGTTGGTCCCGGTTATCACTTAATTGTGATAGTCGTTAAGCTAGTTGGATGCCTCCTAGGCGGCTTGAAAAATTCCAACAGTAGGTTGACCACTAGCCTGCCTCCACCGATCCGCAGTGGGCACGCGTGGTGGAGTATTGCCCATTCCCTTTCACCTTCATTTGTGAAAGGAGGCCTGTGCTCAGCAGTGGGACATTATAGGCTGATGATGATGAATTAACAGTGTGACGGGAGCGAAACGGCCAAGCCACTTATTTTGACTACGGTGTTTAGAGTTTGTGAAGTTAGGGCTTGTAGTTAGGGAGTGTAGCACAGAAATATATATGTAGAGTTATAAGCTTGGCTCTACATGAGATCTGATAACTTTTTGACAGTGCGACCATGTGGTCCCGTCTTGGCAACATTTTACATGAATTTTTTTTTGGTGGGATATCTTTTACAAATTATTACTCACCAACTTATTCATCCCCTTAGGAGAGAAGAATATAAAATTATTGACGGATTTGTCAACGAACTTGATGACGAACTTCTTATCGTCAAATGATATGTGCTTGATCTCTGACCAGGGGAAGGTCGTCTTGGGCGTCAGTTTATTGTCCTTCTCGTATATATTCAGCCCTAACGCCGTCACGCCTAAGTACAGCTCTGTGTCTTTTTTGTTCTGTAACATAATAACTTTATATTAGGCTGTGTCCCGCATTCCCGGGATAAATCAATCATGTGACATTATGGTAGGTACAAATAAAGTTACACGCTTGGTTTTCATACGGATGGAGGGACTTGCGTTATCTATTTAGATTTATGTCTATATATTATATATATATTTATGTATTATAGAGTAGCTAGGTTACGATAAATAATAGTAACTTACTTTAATTGCGAAATAGTTAACTCCATACATATCCAGGTCTTGCGCTATCTTCAGGTACTCCATCTCGGCCTCGTCCCGCGACATGCCTTTGTGGTCCGCGTACCTTCAAAAGAAATCGTTTATTTATAATGAAATGAAATAATTTTTTTACAAGAATATGGTAGTTTTGTACATGTCTTGGAGTAGTAAGTATTGCATCATATTCTACCTTTTTTTTTGGAAAACAAGCATTCGGCCCGCCTTATGGTAAGCAGTTACCGTAGCCTATGGACGCTTGCAACACCAGGGGTATCACTCGCGCGTTGCCGACCCTGAAGAAACCGCTTCACACCCTTTTTGAACCTACCTATTCGGTGTGTAAATATTATGTTTACGGTTTATTCATATAATTTCAAATTAAATAATTATTCAAATCTAATACCATTATGTCAATACAGAAAAAGATACTAAAATAAACATTATGCAGTATGAAACAAATCCCAGTCAAAATTAATAAACAATCAATTTTATTAATTGGGAACGTCACAAATCTATGTACGTATTACAATTTATCATATAAATATTCCGATGTCAAATAGTAGCATTTTGATATGAGTAGTTTAAATAATTGCTTTTTGAATTGTGAAAAGTTTAGGTCATGCATATATTCTGGCAGATTATTATAAATCTGAATGCACATACAGAATGCATTTTTTTTTGAAGAGGATAAGTCTTTGCTTTGGAAGAAATAAACGTCTCTTGTGTCGATAGAGAGTATATATTGTATTCTGAATCGATTTTACTACACTATCTTTTCTTACTAGGTACTATGGTGGCAAAGAAGCAAATGAGAAGAGAGCTAGGTAGAGCGTAGAGTTTATTCGCTCAAAGAGCAGCTCGACTGGGAAAGTACCTCCACCTTACAGAATACCGCAGCCAAATTACATTATGTTGTGTTCCTGCGCGTGGGTAAGCGAGGCAGAGCTCATTGGGAGGGGGGAAGGGTCAGTGACGCGTGGGCTGCGGCAACCGCTTACCATCAGGCGGGCCGTATGCATGTTTACTGAATTCGACGTATAAAAAAACCATAAATACCATATCTTGATGCGTTCCTCCCACATCTCGGGCGTCATCTGGTACTGGTCGATGACGCGCTGCGGCAGCAGGTCCTCGCTGGCCAGCATGCCCGGCTTGTACACGCTCTCGTCGTAGTCGCCGTACTACACGACAATACAATACAACTACAATTCAATACACCTACAATACAATTCAACAATACAATATAACTACAATCCATACTATACTATCCTAACTGATTTTAGTTTTTTACGCCTTCACGCCTCAACTACTCAACGGATCATCATGAAATTTAGCATGCAGATTGCCTATGGTATGGAGAAGGACATAATATTTTTATCTCCGGTACGTGGGTGAAACCCGGGAAGTTGGATGGATGGTCTGACCTGTTTGGATCATTTTACTATCGTAGTAAGGATTGAGTGAAGTAGCAACACTGACCGTAATAAAGTTACTAAAATTGTGTGCGTTGCATTTGCAAGGGGCAGTCTATCGCAAGCTCTCGAGCTGTGCACCTCAGTACAGTTGCTATATTACTTGTTTTTAAAGCCTATTATTAATACTGTATGTTTAATTGAAGTGACAATATAATTGTGAAATTACAACAATATAACTATCGAGCCTATGAGGAGTTTCTTGCGTCGCTTCTTCTCCTCATACGGGACTTATCAGAAGCGATAGTATAACGTTGTTTCATGGCCTGCATCCCTACTAGTGTTCGTATCGCATGGTTGTCGCTGACCAGACCACGACATGTACTTAATAAAGTAGCATATACATAGTTAATTTACTTACAATAATGTACCCAAAGCAAAACAAGAACACATTTCATTTAAAATAGTTGTGTTTAAATTATTTGTGACTTTTTACAACATAAAGACAGGGATACTATTAAGATTCTGATTTTATAAAAAAGCATTTGAATCCTATAACCAAGAAGCCAGCTTATCTTACCTTAGCTTGAACAGCATAGCTGGCCAGCAGCACAGAAGCTTCGGGCGGACAGTATATATCCATGCTCAATATGGCCTGCTTCACTTGGAGGAACAGCAGGTGCTGCGTCACCTCCTGGATCAGTTCCTCAGCCACATCCTCTGGGTACAGTTTGCAGAGGAGCATGAACGGTGTGCCGGGCATTTGGGACACGCATTGATCTTGCACTGGAACGGAACATTAATTTTTATTCCGAACCACAAGACGATGAGAAAATTTTCACGCGAGCATATGGACACAGCGTTTTGCACCCTCATTTATAATGCGGACAGCAAGGGAGTGGATTAGTGGAACTTCTTGAAACTAAGGGCTTACAAGGTCAGAGTGTATAGTTTTCTTCTATTAAGGCATGCTTCATCATCGTCCTTAAGTAAATGGCAAGCCGATTTAATAGAGAAAGCTTCTTTGTGTTCCGGGAACGCAGGTGAAACCGCGGGGGACAGTTACTCATGGTCGACCTTCATATAGATAGTTCATACAAACTAAGACAGAAAATGGTCCATGAGCAGAAGCCATCCCTAAAACATGTTTTGGGCTTGTGGGGAACCACACGGGCCTTTCCAGCTCAGTCCTACCCTGCAGCTAGTAATCTACTTGTGAAATTAAAACATACCTCTTTTATCCAGCTTCAGCCAACTTATGAAGTGTTTCGTATCTTCGAACTGTAGCCCAAAGAACCAGGTCTCCCTCAAACCTATAGTCCTGCATACTAGATCGAACAGATCTCTCCCCGTAGCCCGCCACTGTAAGAAACAAACATATGTTGTTTGAAGAATATATTACAACACAAAGTGTGTGGCGACTTGAAATGAAATGAAATGAAATAATTTATTCATTCAAATAGGCCTTCACAGGCACTTATGAATAGTCAAACTCTAATACTCTAATGCACGGTTCGGAAGGTTGATTTTGCTGAGAAGAGCCGGCAATAAACTCAGCAATTACTCTTTTCAAAAACAAACTTAAATTTATTACATCAGATGTTTCCTGCGAGAGCGAGCGCTACAACCACGCATTTTTATCATTTAAATATTCTTTAATATTGTAGTAAGCCTTCTGTACTAAAGCGGCCTTTATACGTTCCTTAAACTTTAGTGATGGTAAATTTAAAATTTTATTAGGGAACTTATTGTTTCTATTAATATGGTCACAGCATAGCTTTCTTGAGTTGAGGATAATGATAAATGCTCTAAGAACTGAAAATATGTTTTGTGGGTTAGCGTCAGTTCACACCGAGACGCGACTCGCGCATCGTGAAAATTAGTAAAAGCACGGGCTGCCTTTACCGGCGGTGCACCACTGCGTGGCGTACTCTAATTCTTATTGAAATGTGTACCTTTATGTAGTATTATTATGTAGTAGACTAGTTACGCCCCGCGGTTTCACCCGCGTACCCGAGGGAAATCCTACCTTACCCTACCCTTACCTATCCTAACTAAAAGTTTTCATTTTTAAAATTTTCTACGCAACTCTCTTAATTTTTTTCCGTAAGAACCTTCTCCAGAGTATTATAAAACTTAAAAAAGAAATGGTTGAAATCGGTAAAGTCGTTCTCAAGTTATGGCGTGACCAAGGGAAATAGGGATTCATTTTTATGTATTGAGATAAAGTTTTATATTGTATTGTTATTTTAAACATTACGCGCTGAATCGCGTCGCGTCTTGGTGTGAGCTGACCTTTATAAGCATACTCAAACCTCGCCATATACAGATAAACCCCTTGAGGTTTGCGTTGTGTGGTTTTTAATACGCTGTGTTTTTTACTGTATTTTTTAATAAATAATAAAAAAAATAAAAAACTAACGGGTCAGGACTACACGCAATCGAAAAAAATATTAATTTTGCATGTGAATTAAGATATTATCATTGTCGAGGAAGTTAGATACGGCTGCTGGGATTTGATACCCATAAATTTAAAAAAAATACGCATTACATTACTGTTTTTTTTGGAAATATTTTTTATAAGAAATAAATAACTATTTATATCAGTAATCTGGTTTCTTTAATACAAGCTCTGCTTAGTTTGGGATAATGTCGTGTTTAGTGTGCTATATATTTATAATGAACACATAAATAAATGATTATGTATGTATGTTCGTTCACATTATGTATGCAAGTATTCTGAAATTCAAACACAATATTGCAATAATGCATATATGTTTAATTAATTACATTCTTGCATTACAATTGTGTTATCAGTAATAAGGGTCACTCATAATCAAATAATGTCACATACCAAATGTTTCCTGTCCATTGTATAATTATTAATTTATCATAATTAGGTACCATTTTCATGTATTACCATTTCATACCAATAGTTTAGCTTTTTTCTTTGTTCTGCATCTCAAAAACTAAAGCCTATTATTTAATCTATTTATGAGTTTGACTCATATTTATTTAAGACAAGATTTTTTTTTACTTATTTTTTAGTTGAGTAAAGTTTGAATATTGAGGACAATAACATTGACCTCCCCACACAAGTCAAACATGCATTTTGCTGATTTTAATAAATATTTTTATTAATCTACTTATTGGTGCCGATTCTGTTGCAAATCGCACAAAACTAATTTTAATCACAACACATCTCTCTCGTACAAACATTATTAAAAACAGATAGAACATATTTAAAGCTGTCAAATTAGTCTTTGCTGTTTTTCATTTGCGGGTAAATAGACGTAATAAATTTTGAAGGCAACTAAACTTATGTTGAAAAAAGAAATTGGACTAATTTGACAGGACTACATTTCTTACATCCTTTTCTTACGTTCTTTGTTAGACAGCGATGCAGTGAGACTATATTAGTTTAGTTATAAACAACAGAATCAGCACAATTTTTTCACTAATTTTAATCACTTGAATTCTGTTTTTCATATGCAAACCAACAGATAAAATAATGTGTTTGTAAATAATATGTTGTTTATTTACTGTACTTAGTTTGTGCTGTTTTTATTTAAATGGTTAGACTGATTACATTATTTGAAATAGGTACTGTCTGTACACTTAATAAAAACTAAATAAATTACTTGTTACCAAGCACTAACTGAAAATAGCATGCTAAATATGTTAATGTTTACATACGGTATGCGGACTGAACAAACTATTCATAAACTAATTAGCATGTTTAGTTAGTTTTAGCATAGGAATGATTTCTGTATACTCCGTGACAATATAGGTAACAGAAAAAGCAAAAAAAAACAAATTTAGGAGAGTATTTTTATCTGCTGTGATGCCTAAAATGACTGCAACTTAGCATATGCTGTGGCAGATTTTAGTGTAATTTGTGTGTGTGTGTATGTTTGTTACCACTCATCTACATAATGGGTGTATTGATGTAGATGAAACTTAGGACATAGATAGATCATACTCAAAAACAAATACTATTTAGTTTGGGAAAAAATAAGTTCCCGCTGGAACATGGGTAAACCCACTGAATAGAAGCTAGTTGTATACAACATTGAATATTTCAACGCTGACAACTCAGACAAATACAAAGTCATTGCCCACAAACCCAAAAAGGTATTTACACACAAACAGTTATAAATATATAAAATGTTACTAAAAGAAAAACTGACTTAGCATGACCCAGAGGTTTGACAATGATTTTCACCAAATTATTAGCCCAAATACTTCCATGTTTATAAGTATAATAATAATTCCTTTATCAGACAACTATGACTATCAGTGATAATGATAATATTGACAATGCATGTAAATAAACACAAAAGATAAAAAACAATAAGTAAATAAATGTTTTATATTTTGTGGACTATACAATATATTATCTACCTATTGTCCATTCTTATAATAATATCTAAGGGTGATAAAGTAGGCCCAATACATTAATTACATGACTCATAATACTGTCCATTGAGTTAACATTCTTCAGGACAAAGTGTACCTACCTAAACAATAACAAAAAAAATTATAACAATTTTGTAAGTAATATTTACCTCAAGGTTAAATTCCAATTCAGCATCTAGGGTAAATACTTTAACCGGGAAGGATTTAGAAGCCTTTTTCCTTCTAAACGGCGGCATTATTCCGTATCATAGTCCAAATACTTAGTTGTGAAACAACAGTCGAGACTGTGATAGGTTATGATAGTTCCACTGCCATTAATTAATTACCACACAATGTCTAACGTTTACGTAATGTGCAATCGGTAGAGGAATGTGTGTAATTTCACATTGCGTACTATTTCCAGCGGTTATTATTTACAAACAAGAAAAACGTCAATGAAACAAGAAATACGAAGTGAATGAAGAAAAAAATATTGTTAGAACACCGTTCCGTTTCATGTCATTAATTATATTAGAAATGTTTTTGATTGAACGCACATATTAAGCTGCGTGTATAGGAACGTGATGAGGAGTGAATGGATTGCATGGATTTAATATACAAACAGGATTGAACTCTCCAAAAATTTTATCATACAAAAATAAACCATAAGTCATGCACGTTAGGGTTTACTTTTGTTAGTTATCTTAGCCGAGGCAAAACGAGCCGAGAGAGATAGCCCGAACCGAGGCCGTTTGTCCCTTTTCCTCAATTGCCAAAAGATAAAAATGTTAAAGATGGTAGAAAATATTTCACCACAACAAGTAAAATATATTACGTATAAATATTTTTTTGCTATTAAACTAGTTTTAAATCATTTTATTTTGTAGGTTTACATCTGTACATAATAATAAATAATTGTATTTAAGTAAAATAATCAAAATAATATGATTGTTTGGTAGCTATCATAAAATTATTCTGGTAGCACTGAAATCTGATATCAGTGGTGTCATGGCAACATGGCGACTTTTTCTGTTGTTTTGTGGAAACGCATTTTGTTTATACTTTTTATCGTGAAAATGGTGAAAAAAAATTGTATCAAGACATGTAAAAGTGAATCATGTGCTGGTTGTGGGATTTTATTTCACAAGTAAGGAATAACGATGATTTTATTTACTAACAATGGTGAGTCATAAGTAGTTTGACCATGGTTTATTAAAAAAAATTGTAGACGGAAGACACTAAAGTTAGTGTAATTCTTTTTAAAACTAAGTATAATGTTTATTGTGTGTTGTAATGTGTACCTATTGTATAAATTATTTGTACCTATGTATCGCATAATTGAAATAGCATTATTTTTTATGTTTGTTACAGCTTTCCATCGAAAGAAGAAATGAAGCAAAAATGCAATTTTGATGCGATTAAAACAAATGTTTTCCACAAGATTGAAACATCTTATTATTCCACCGCATCCTTTCCAATGCATAACAGATGAAGAACCGCAAAAACTGTAACTAGTAAAAGCATTGGCTAATAATTCGTACCTATTCACCACGCGAAATGTAATGCATTCAGAAACTTAGGCAGTGAGATTGGCCTAAGGCAGAAACTAAATAAAACGATTTTGTTTAGCCGTGTTTAATTTTAATAAATACCTACTTTGTCAAGCACATTGAGTTTTATTTCCCTTTGCCTTTATTTTAATTCCCAAATAACAGCTCTGTAGAGCAAACTGAAAAAAGAGCAAGGGGAAAAGCCGTGGTCCCAGAACGAAATTCTGCATGCACCCTTGCCTATTCATACGTAATATTTGATGATTCGACACAAAACGTAACTCAAAAATTAATCATAACTTTTCTCAAAAACATGGGTATACACGGCTACACATCAAGCTATACATTTCCAGTATAAACTGATCTCGCATTGTATAGGATTTCTGTACAATGAGAGGTCAGCTAATATTGGAAATTTATATCTTGATTAATCGTGCGTACACGATTCAACACCCACATAGAACATAACAATGTTCAGTTTCAAATAATGGGTTTTCGCGAAAAAGTATCTCGATATCTATAGTTTTTCATTATGGTTTTATCTCTTATTTTTTCTATAAATTATTATTTCACTATTTTAAGTAACATAATGTTAATATTTTTGTAATACAAACAATAATTTGAAATCAACTAGTGTCAAAACGCCACAAACAGACAAAATTGGAGGAACTTTGCAATGCAGCGATTGTGCGCGAAAGGGACTAACAATGACCACGACCACTCTGCCAAGAGTGCACGACTAGGAAGAAGAAGTGTCAACCGGGCACAAATTATCTCTCAAATCCAACTTTCCTGTTCGTTATAAAAATGTTTGGTCACCCTATTAGAATGGGATAAACAGCCTCGGTATGCGTTATCTCTCTCTGCTCGCGTTTTTGGCCCAAGAGCTCAATCCTGTTTGTATATTAAATTCATGATGGATTGTCTATGAGGAATGAAGATTACATTTTAATTTGGGTCATGCTCAATACTCCTTAAATGTTGCCATATATTGTGGTTTCGTTTTGTAATGTTGGTCATCATGTTTTTTTGACACTTATAATATGACAGTTGATTGACAGCATCCGTTCGTTGCTAACTTCATTTGAGAAAACTTCACCACCACGTGCGGTGTTTTATATTGTGGAAAGCGTGATATATAAAAGTTACGATGGGAAAATTTAGGTCCAAGATAAAAGGCAAATCGAAGGGGAAGCGATGGCAGAAAGGCCAATCTTCCAATTCCAACCCGAAAATCCAGAAGTACAGGGAAATGGCGAAGTCACGATTTTTTCAGGAAAATTTGGGTACTTTTTACTATTTTCTTGTTATTTATTTAACTTACTGATAAACAACATAACAGGAATACTATCCAGATGTATATTGTACACCAGATAACTTTTTCTGACGAATGTAGCTAATTTAATAATCCCTTCCCAAAGATATTGCCTACTGTTGTTATTATTTGGTACTAGTTTCACCCGAGGGATATATTGCTTTCCCGGGATCAAAGAACCCTATGTGTTAATCCAGAACATATTCTATCAGCGTGCCAAACTGCCATTTGTTCATAACATAATTTATCATAGAGTAATTAACAATCTTTTTATCATTTTTTTTTTTCAGGAAGCACAGGCCTAACCCAAAAGGCTGTCCTAAAGCACGACGCAATGATGACTTACAAACATACCTCAAATAAGGATAATAAGTCAGAAGCTGAAAAAGAATTGGCTATTGCAAAGGAATTTGAGAATATGTCCGTCAAGACTGGGGACGATGGATCAGATACTGAATACTCTGGGTCAATGAGATCTGGGACGTATAAGACTTTCCAGACATTTGCCTCTGATTGGAGCCAGTGCTCCAATATCAGTTTTAGCAAGTAAGTCAAAATGCACTTCAATGTTTTAGCATCTTATGGTTTTTTTTTATACAACTAAGTTAGAAAACAAACATATAACTCAGTATCATAATATTGTTTTATACAAATTCATTTATTATTTTTAATTTAGGTATATTTGAATAGGTGGAGTAAAAATAATATTAACCAAATTATAAAACCTCCCAGAAAGTAATCCCCGTTAAATAAATAAAAATTATCTATATCAATTTAAAAATGGCAAAGATAATGCATAACGTTTGTTTATTTTTATGTGCATCGGTTTTTGACTGCAATCTCACCATGATAAGTGATGATGTGGCCGAAGTTGATAAGCACACAAAATCTATAAGGAACAGGCTCTCAAGTTCTGCTGCTTGATGGTGGTGGCCAGCCAGGTGGGTACTCAAACTACCCTACCATGCTATGGTTTCCTCATGATGTTTTCTTTCACCGAAAGATTGAGCTCATTGTAGGATTTGAGCCCGGCACTTCAATCTAATTCGCCTATCAATGGCATAAAAACATTTAAATAAAAATGATCATGAATAGAGAAACAATTTATTTATTGATTTTCTTTTCTATTTAATTTTTTTTCCTATAGTCGATAGTTTTCAGTCTTATATTAATCACTAGGGCGATTACGTAACTTTGTTGCAATAAGTTTCCATCATTTCGGAATTGTAATCGCCGATTACAGTTATGAGAAAACCTCTATATACCGATTACTAATCGGTATATAGAGGTTTTCTCATAACTTTTTTTACATTCTGGTAACTGCAAATAGAAACAGTGGTTCATTTGAAATGGAACCATTTTCAATTTTATAATATTTCTAATCTCTCATTGCAACAAAGTTACGTAATCCACATACTGATCAGCTGGGCTATTTTGTATCTTTGGTGGTAATCGTAACAAACACCATTAATTATTTCATCCAATTACGCGCACGCGATATGACGCGACGATGACCATTCGCGGGCCCTGATTGGATGAAATTTATTAATGGTGTTTGTTACGATTACCACCAAAGTTATGCGGTAGAGCCCCAGTACCTGTTTCTATGTTTTCACATGTAGATATAAGATGCGTATCCAATCGCAAGCCAACTAATTATAAAATTGCTCTATCATCAGGTTGCTGAACAGGTTTGACTCCAACAATGCCCTTCACAAGGAGATGTTAGCTGTACTAGCTGCCGTTACAGAGGTTATCAAAGAGCAGGGAGGCAAGGAGACCACCACTGAGTATTTTGCTGCACTGGTTAGTTCTTTAAATATTTATTTATTTGATTGGATAATATGCCTTATGTAACTAATTTAAGTCCACTTTGGCCTTGTCCGTCAATCAGTGTCTATTAAAAAACACAAAATATGCACTAAAATCTATTAAAAAATTAAAACAGGACTATGAGAATATGTTTTAATTTATTATTAAGTCTTTGTCTAGAACAATGTCCGGCTCGAAGGACCATAAATGTACCGGTAAAGTACATTGATTGAAGAATTGAGATAGAATTAATAGAGGAAATTAATACTGGATGCTATTAAATGACTTGAAATAATACTAAAATGTTGAAGAGTACACATCATGGATGTTGAATTTGAACAGATTTTGATGTTATACAAATTGTCGCGACATAAGTAAATGCTGAAGTGTATGGTTGTTAGCCCGCACACTGCAGTTTCATTATAATAATAATATAATAATAAATCTATTTAAACCAACCAAAAAGTTTTTACACAAAATTGCTTATTATTGTGTTAATAAAGTAGCATCTGCTGCTGAACTAGGTTTATAGCCTGTATTTCAGCGACAGCGCCTCAACTATTAACATTTATATCCAAGAAAAAATATTCCACATGTTTCATTATTACAGATGGAAACCCTAAAAGCGTCAGAAGTGGAAGAAAACCTTGTGGCAACACTGACATTACTATCAATGGGAATAAAGGCTGTACCAGAAGCAGTCTTACGCAAACAATTCTCTGACTCAGCCACAGTGCTCACGGATATATTGGAGAAGAACGCTCAGTCTGAGAATGGAGCATTGTTGAGAGGTGCCATAGGATGTCTGTCAGTGTTGCTACGTGCACAGGAGTATGCGTTGTGGGGAGATTCTTCTACTATGAGAGTGTTTGACTCGGTTCTGGCGTTCGCTTTGCATTCTAAGCCAAAGGTTTGTGTATATATTTAACTAGCTTAAAACTTATTCTCCGGGTAAAATGTACCCTTTCTAATCCTGGATAATGTATCTGCTTGAAAAATTCTATTGAGTTTTATTGAGTAGACAATTTTGCATTCTAACGAAACCAACTTCTTTTTTGCTTAAACTTTGTTTTTACTAAGTTGTGCAATGATATTATAATAAAGATAAGCTACGTTCATACTGAGCGGCGTTCAGTTATATCAGTTACTTCAGTTAACGTATGTATGGTTGTTTGTTACTCTTTCACGCAAAAACTACTGAACGAATTTGGATGAAATTTGGCACACAGATAGAATATGTTCTGGATTAAAACATAGAATACTTTTTATCCCGGGAAAACATACGATCCCTCGAAAATGCGGGTGAAACCGCGCGGGACAGCTAATTATTGAATAAAGTGAATGCGATAGATATTACGGAACGTATGTATGTTACAGAATAAGCATAATAATAATATATATATTGTATAAGCATTTGGAAAAAAAGCTGTAATATTAAAACACAAAAAAAAAGGATCCTTGCTGAGTTTCTTGCCGGAGTCTTCTCAGTTTAAGTGTATTCGGTACCGTTGGTAAATTCAACTGTATGTAACAATTTAACGTTCAGTGCCTTACTAGGGCCTAAACTGAATAAATGACTTTTTGATTTTGAAAGAGAGCTATATAGAGGGATAAATATAGCTGTAGCCGTTAAGCCAAATTACGACAATTGTCTCTATTTGTCTGCAACAATTAGCGCGCGCTAGTATGATATCTACCTCTTTTTTTTATAATATCATTGTGATTAATTCCTTTAGAGTATTAATACCGACCAATCACAGCATCTAAATTGTTAGTGTATCCTTCACTTAGCCAATCAGAGCGCATTGTCGGTGTTGCATTGTAGATTTGCAACAAAAGGAACCCCATTGTGCTTTTTGAGGTTAATTGTTGGATGGACCATGGCAGTGATGATGTGGTCATAGGTGATAAGCACACAAATCTGTGTTCAAGTGCAGCTGTCATACAGTAGGGTATTGTAACACCATGATTGTATTGTTCATCATTTTTTAGGTCCGAAAAGCGGCGCAACACGCCCTGACATCAATTCTACGTGGCAGCTGTTTCATGATACCTTCAGATGATAATAAAACTAAGGTATGTGCATTATTATAACTGTCCAAGAACTCAAATTAGCAAAATTATGTTTATTTCTGGCATTATTTTTGTACTAACTTGATTTTGGATGCAAATACTCGACCTAATGTAACATGTTCTGCATGTCTAGCTGCCCGGCGCGACTTTGTGTGGTGCCCTACCCCATCCTACTCTTTTTTAGTTCTGCCATTCGGGGCGGAAACAAATCCAACAAATCATAGATCATGAAAATCGGTCCAGCCGTCCTTGAGTTATAAATGGTATAACTAACACGGTGTCCCTTTTAAATGGACATGCAAGGTGGATGCCACCTCCATTTAAAAGGGAAGATGTTCCGCCAGGCTGGGTCATCGTACCTGGGGACCGCGGTCCAACTGTACATGTCGGACACTTGTATATATGCAGATTCTCGAGAAAACTTCGTAAACGCGATGCAGGCTGTTGTGGCGCCACGCCATCTATCTTTCTCTGTGTGAACTATCTTAGTTTACTAATAGATGTCGCTACATATTTATCAGTGAAGACCTCTAAATGGCCACCTATGGCCATGGCCTCTAAATGAAACAATTTGGCACAGTACTACCCAACTAATATAGCTTACCGATGTACCTGCGCAGACGATACATTTACAAAGCGCGGGAAACACTATTGGTCGGCAGCTGCCGCCATGTTAGCGCGCGCCGTGCGGAGGGGCGTGACTTGCGAGTGAGACGAAACTAACAGCTGCAATGTATTATGAACCTTATAGTAGTGATCTAAGGTTGATTGTAAATTTTAAGCATTCTTTATACTTTCTCTTCTGTACGAACGAAGATTCACGACGCGCCATATCAGTTGGGTACTACTGTAAACTGTTGGTACAACAAAAAATAAATACAAACATAACTTGTTAGATACCGAAACTCCACCCGGCATCGAACAGAGTGGCGGAGTACTGCCTCTCGCAAATCAAAGCGGAAGCCCTCCTGCAGGGACACCGCACAGTGTTGCACACCTTGACTATGTTGCGAGATGTGTTGCCAGTTTTCAGCAAGGATTATATAAAGGTATGTTGTAGTACAGTTATTTGTGATAGGTATTTAATTTTGAGACCGATGTCTCAAAATTAAATACCTATCACAAGTCGCTCGTCGCTGACCAAAACAACGACCTGTATATCGATACAGGTCGTTGTTTTGGTCAGCGACGAGCGACTCAGGGTCAATTATACAAATGATACTGGTGCTAAAGCAAATATAAAAAAAATACTTTATTTTTTAATAATAATAAAAAAAATGGAAAATCATGTAATAAGCTAAAGTGTAGATGTAATACTCAATGGAAGTGCGAGGGATTAAAGGGATGGTGCGACGGCGGCTTGCACCTAGCTCTAGTCTGCATACGAGCCTAGTAATCACACTGCGGTAATTTTAGTTCAAATTGATTAAGGTATTTCTCACGGTATTTACAGTATTTAATGGAATTAAAGCCATTTTTGGAAAATGTATTTTTTGTACTACCGCCCTTGGGTCGCTTGTCGCCGACCAAAAAAACACTCAGTATGGTGTGTAATTAGTGTACCTATAGAATTTATAAAATCTTAAATTTATTTTCTCTGGAACCTTTACCAGTCTGATTCGAAAAAATATTTCATTAATAAGAACCTACATTATCCCCGAGTATTATAGGATATTTTTTATCACGGGAATGCGGGTGAATCCGCGGGGGACAGCTAGTCTTCAATATTATAATGCGAAAGTAGAATGTTAAGTTATTTGTGCCTCAATTACGGTTCAACGGATAAAGGATTTTTGAAAATTGAAATTTGGCACACAGATAGAATATGTTAAGGATTATCACATAGACTTTTTAGATTATTGTAGTAAAATAATGGTGCCGATTCTGTTGTAAATTGCAATAAACTAATTTTAGTCACATCTCATTTTTCTTTCGAACATTATTGAAAAAGGATAGAACATATTTTATGTTGTGAACTTAATCTTTGCCGTCTTATTTTACGTGTATTTAGGCGTAACCGCGATAGATGGCGACTAAATTAAATTGAAAACAAGCATTGGACTAATTTGACAGGACTAAATTTCTTACATCCTTTTCTTATGTTCTTTCTTAGAAAGAGACATAGTGAGATTAAAATTAGTTTAGTTGTGAACAACAGAATCAGGGCCAATATCCGAGCAAACGCGGGTGAAACCTTTAAGGCTAGCAGACAGTATGATCGACAAACAAGCGTATATAAAAGTTTGAAAGAGCTCAACGCCTACAAAATGCGTGAATATTTGCACGCTATCATGGTAACATGAAAGTCCTTATAATAATAATATTTTTAAAATCAATTTACTAACCATATTTCTGACAAATAAATGATTTAAAGGCGATGATAGCTCAGTGGTAGTGACGTCGGATACCGAGACGAAGGTTCCGGGTTCGAATCTTACAATGAGCTTGAGCTTTCGATGAAGGAAACATCTTGAGGAAACCATAGCACGGTGGTAGGGTACTTTGTAGTACCCGCCTGGCTGGCTACCACGGTCAAGTTGAAAATCTGTCGCCAAAAACCATTTGGTGTGTTCCGACAGCTGCACTTGAGAGCCAGTTCCTTCTAGGCTTTGTGTGATTACCACCTTCGGCCACATCATCACTTACCATGGTGAGGTTGCGGTCAAACACAGGCTTATAAACAGTAAAAAGAACCATAGAGTTAGAACACTAATAGAGTGACTGTTCTAGCGTACCGTCCAACTGTCTTGAAAAGAAGTGAGCGTACATAGTTTTAAGAACTAAAATACATACATATAATGAATGCCAATTCCTCGTTTATACAATCTTTTATTTTACTTGCAATGTATGTATGTAACTATGTCCGGGTGGAATCTTGCAAGTCGAAGTTCACCCACTTTCAGTGGTCGGATTGACTTGATATTTGGTATACATTAGTATATTGGATGACAATGCAAGTACAGTCACCAAAAAAAAGCTTGTATTAAAAACGAAAATTTTAACAAAAAACTTTTATCGATACTTTTATCGAGAACAAATGACAAGTAATCCATATCGACATTTTGTCTGACTGTAAATCAACTAGTGTATGTATCTGTGAATGCAATATGCAAACTGCTCACGCGTCGCAAAAAGTAACTCTTTAAGAGGCAGAAATGGGCAAAAGTCTCTACATTGCAGCCCAAATTATATGAAACCTGCTAGCTCTACGGTATTGAAATTGAAATATATGATACTTAAGGATATAACAAACACATCGCCCGAGCCGAAAACACGATTTCAATTAAAAGCCTCGATAAAAAAAAATGACAAACATACCTCTGAAAATCAAGAAATTCCCAAATATATCCAACGCCTGAAGGTATTTTAATACGATTTTTTTCATCAATAGAGTACATATCATAAGCAAATAAACGCCCGATTTAGTTTTTTGAATTTGCGATTCAGTTTTTCATAATAATGATTTTAAAAAAAGTCGCTTACGTCAAATTTATCTGAGCACCATGAACATCATACCGCACTCTATTGTCCTGCAACTCGCGTATTTTGCTTCGCGCTCACTCGCATTCCGCGGCGATCCGCGTTGCTAGACGGACCTGTGTCATTTTTTTCAGAATTTTCACATACATAAAACCCTCTCAAATTAGTAAAAAATCATATCAAATTATCTTTAGAAGGCACTGGAAAATGCATGCTAGTCAAATTAAGGCAATTGAGCCTATTATTTGCTTGTTATAAATAAAAATATATAAAATAAAATCTGTTATGATTGATGCTTTTGATAATTGTCACCGAGGCATGTCGTGGTACTGACAGAGACTAATTCTTATTTTCGTCTATGAAAGGTATGGTTAGGGTAGCCTAGGGGGCTAAGGCGCGGGGTATTTATGTACTCCCAACTGAAGGAGGTGATGATTCAAATCCCGGAAGATGTTTTTCTATATTTTTTTTATCAAATCATGCGAAATGAAAATTCAGCAATATATATTATTTTTAATGAGCAATTACCTATTTAGTTAGTTACCTGATTAAATAATACCTCATTAAATATTGTTTATTTTGAGATCAAAGAAAAGGTATGAAAGGTAGGTTGACTGATACTGGTAACAGTAGGTGCCCCGAAGTCGGGGCGGGCATGACTGCCTCTACTGCGGTCATCGAGTCATCTGTAGTTATCGAGTCGAGCCGATAAACTTTTATATTCATTGTATTATTGTCGTCCACTGGCGTAGTCGTCAAATGACAATGGCACAGTAAAATTAGAACAGTAAGGAAAATATTACACATCTTACGTTGACTAAGTTTCTAGTACTTACTGGACTGATTAGTTGGAATGTGAAGCCATCGTATATTTACAATTACTAGTAGTGAGCTCGGCTATCATTGTGCCGATTGTCGTAACGGCCAATGGCCTGATGGCCGAAAGCCTCTCGGCTCTCGGCAGTATTCCTCGATACAGCTCGTATTGTGAGGAGGTTCCTGTTTCTGCAACCCTAACCACCGGTAGCTTAGTTTTTTCAGCCAATCAGTGAGCCAGGCACAGTTTTATATCAATAAAAGTAATAAAATTGGAATTACTTTTTTTCCAAATCATTATATAATACTTCCTTAAGGTGGATGCTTAGCATGAGGCGGGAAATTTTATAATATATGGGTCAAAATAGCTTTTTGAGTTAGATGCCTGCAATAAGGATCATTCACATAACAAAATGATAACTTTTTTATTACTACAGAGGATGCACATAACCTTTTTGAGCATAATGTTTTTTAAATTATTAATATCCATCAATAAATGACGAAGTTATTAAAGTTTTAAAAACAGCTTAATTAATACGCTCGCTCCCGCTTGTACATTAACGTTGACGTCATAATTCGGCCACCACGCAACTGGATATTTGTCAGTTTGTAACCTTTTCACGGCTTAACCACTGAACAGATTTAAATACAATTTGGCAGGGAGATAGTTCAATTAGTGGAGAAGGACAAAGGATACTTTTGAACGTAAATGATCCTCATTGCTCAAAAATGCAATTATGTTACATTTACATACCTCGGTGATACCGCTCAATAAATTTGACAGCGATAGCTCAGAAGTATCACCTCACCGGCCAGCTTTATAAAAAGAAGTCCTTATGCACGGTGCCGAGATTCCAATATTGCGATATTCCGAGATTTATGCCCTAGGTACAATACCAGAAGTATGGAGAGGAAATAAGTGGTGGTGCTCTTCTTCAAAAAAGGCGATAAGGCCCTATTGAAGAACTACCGCCCCATATCCTTCCTAAACCACGTTTATAAGTTGTTTTCGGGGGTCATTACGAATTGTCTTGCACGTAGGTTTGAAGACTTCCAGCCTCCCGAAAAAGCTGGTTTCCGTAAAGGCTCTAGTACCATAGATCAAATACATATATTCAACCGTTATGCCTTGTGTATGATGACTGTGAAAAAGCCTTAAATTCAGTTGAGACATGGGCGGTATTACGGAGTCTACAGCGGTGCTAAATCGACTATCGCTATATCGAATTGTTGAAAGTGATTGTACAGCAAAGCCACTATGTCAATCCGAGTACAGGACGAGAGTACGAGATCAATCCAGTTGCAGAAGGGTGAAAGACAGGGTGACGTAATTTCCCCGGAACCTTTACCACTGCAATGGAGGATGTGTTCAAGCTCTTGAACTGGAAGGGTTATGGCATCAACATCAACGGTGAACACATCTCTCACCTTCGACTTGCCGACGAAATAGTCATAATGGCGGGAATCGCTGAAAGCTTTGAACATCATGCTCAATGATCTCAAGAGTTTCTTAACAGGTCAAGATGAAAATATACAAGACAAAAATTATGTCTAATATTCATATTCCGCCAATACCCGTGATTATTGGGAACACTGCTCTCGAAGTTGTAGACGAGTATGTTTACCTAGGACAAATTTTCCAACAAGGTAGGTTCAACTTCGACAAAGAGGTCAACGGAAGAATCCAACTCGGCTAGACAGCGTTCGGGAAGCTACGGCATATGTTCAAGTCCAGAATACCTCAGAGTCAGAGTCTTAAGACGAAAGGATTTCAATCAATGCGTGTTACCAGTAATGACATACGGAACATAGACGTGGTCTTTCACTGCTGGCCGCATAAATAAGCTCAGAGTCACTCAGCAAGCTATGGAATGAGCTATGCTTGGAATTTCTCTACGAAACAGGATCCGAAAAGAGGACATTCGTAGGAGAACAAAAAATATGTATATAGCTCGTAGAGTTAGTAAGTTGATGTGACAATGGGTAGGCCACATCGCTTGAAGAACCGATAACCGATGGGGATGGAAGTTTCTAGAGTGGCGACCACTAACTGGAAGGGGACACCATGCAGGACGACCTCCCACCAGATGGACCGGCGCGGCGGCGACCTGGTCAGAGTCACTGGGCGCTGCTGGATTCAAGCGGCCCAAAACCGCTCGAAGTGGAAGTTAATGGGGGAGGCCTATGTTCAGCAGTGGATATCATTAGGCTGATATGATGATGACTAAAAATGGTAGGTAAAGAGGGCATTTTATTGAGAAATTCTACAATTATTGTAAAACGTGATGGAAGAAAACCTGTTTATTTGTCAAATAACATATAATATCTCGATTGAGGGCTGTATTTTTGCCTCAATTTTCATTTTATGAGGACGCTTTGTTTTTTTTTAAATTATATTAAGTTTGTTGCATTGTGATATATCGCTAAGTTTAATAATTAATTAAAGTTACATAGTTTTGTTAACGTGGTGATCACTGTAATGAACAAGAATTTAAAAAATACATAAAAAGTAATTTAAAAAACGGTCGATAAAATTCAACATAGTTTCCCTCCTTTTAATTTGTGCACATTATGAAAGCTCACAGCTGTATACGAGTAGGATACTCTCCTGTCTGTCCATTTGTCACAGCCTGTTTTCTCCGAATTTATAGAACACAAATTGTATTTAGATAAAACGCTTAGTTTCGTGACCCGACGACAATTACCTAAGTAGCGTATGTAAAAGAATTCTGGTTTTGGGAGACAATTACCTAACCTGAGAAATATTATCGTAAGTATCAACTTTTAAAAATAAATATCTTGAGACATTTTTCACACACGGCTACCTGATCCCAAACTAAGCAGAACTTGTAAATACATCTCTAAATAGTATAAAAAGAAGTCGTTTTCCGCGTCTGTTTGTCTCTCTGTTTATCAACTCTAAACCACGCAACGGGTTTTGCAGTTTTAACCATCAGATAGATCCTCATTAGTACTACGTAAAGAGAAGATGCCACACATCACAACTATGTTCCGTTCAAGTGAGGCCATCCGGCCACACTTGTTGTTGTAAAACGAGGAACGAAACGCGTAAGCGCCGTGAAAATAACGGTGTTTGCGAGAAAAATACTCCTAAAAGCTTTCTAATAGCGCTACGTGTTTCTACTGTCTGCTTAGACGACTAATTATTGTGTCAGTGCTAAAGAAACCTTTAGTCGACTCTAAAGAAATGGGACATAAGCTTTGCTTATGATAGCATCTCTATACGTGGTAATAATAGCTCAATGCTTTACAGCAAATAATTATCATTAATATTTTTAATGATATCACAGATTTAAAATTAGCAAGAAACAGTCGCGATACCGTGATCGGGTGGCGTGGGCGGTCGCGCAAATCGCTCCACTGACACCACATTATGACATTGTACCCGTGTGAAGCCGGGGCGGGTTGCTAGTACTTACTATACATAATTACACTCAGACTCGGGATATGTAAACATGTTCATGCACACAGATGCATATCCTTGGTGGGAATCGAACATAAGATCGGCGGCATGGAATCTTAACCAACTACGCCAACTGGCCCGTCAAAAGTTTTTTAAAGTATTTGAAAAATTATATTTGTAATGTTTGTCTGCAGTTTGTCTACTGTTTACATTTTTACTGTGTCCAATTCAAACAGCGTCGTTCTCGCGGAAATGTTTAGATGGCGGTGTATCATGTTTAATAGTTTGTTTGCAATGACGCACTTCTAAATAGAGGGAGCTAGTATTTTTTGTTTGCTTAGTTCCTGTAATTTCCGCTAATATTATGTGAAAATGTGGCGCAAGGGTGAAAACTGAAATCTGCTCGAGAGTATTCTGGGCCTTAAAACTTTCTTTTGACGGACCAGTTGGCGCAGTTGGTTAAGGTTTACCTTACGCGTTAGGTAGTGGGTTCGATTCCCACACAGGACATACATTTGCGTGCATGAACATGTCTGTATGTCCTGATTCTGGGTGTAATTATGTATATTAAGTATGTATTCACAAAAAAAAAGTAGTATACAGGTCGTTGTTTTGGTCAGCAACGAGCGACTCAGAGTCGATAATACAAATGATACTGGGGCTAAAAAAAATATAAAAAAAATACTATTAATATATTTTTTTTAATAATAAAAATAAAATATTTTTTTTGAAAATCATGTAATAAGCTAAAGTGTAGACATAATACTCAACGGGAGTACGAGGAAGTAAAGGGGTGGGGCGATGGCGGCTTGCGCCTAGCTCTAGTCTGTGCACGTGCCTAGTAACCATACTTTGCGGTAATTTTATTTCAAATTGAATAAGGTATTTCTCATCATATTTACAGTATTTAATGGAATTAAGGCCTTTTTGGGGAATATATATTTTGTACTACTGCTCCTGGGTCGCTTGTCGCCGACCAAAACAACATCCTGTATAAGATCCTAAAAATATTTTGTGGACTTGTATGGAGCCGCTATGCAAGTCAAAGAAAAAAAAATTCCCTCGGTTTTTTTTCTAATATTATTTTTTGATTACTAATGACCTATACATTCATCCCTCAAGAGAAATTTTGAAGAAAATAAAAATGCCATTATAAAAAATGAAAAAAAAAAAAAGTGTTTTTAATTTTTTTCATTTTTTTTTTTTCTTTTTCTGCTTCTACTTCACAATACGAACAAAATTATGTATGACAATCTTGGTCTGAAGTTGCTAGAAGTTATCAAAATTGACCTCAATTTTTTTGTCAGAATGCTAAGAGTATTTATGGCTAAACATAGTGAGGTCCCTGCGAGATCTGCTCCACCTCGTCAAACTTTACGCAGCATAAAACCATGGTCAAGGAAAATATAAAATAATATTTTGGATAACTTCTAGCAACTTGAGAGCAAGATTGTCTTACATAATTTTGTTCATATTGTGACGAAGAAACAGAAATTCGAAAAAAAAAATTTTTTTGAAAAAAAATTCAATATCTTCGAAAATTATATTTTTTTTTAATAAATTTTAATGGCATTTCAAAATTCAGCTCGGGGTTCCTTTCAGCGTTTTTCTCTATGACCTGTAGTTCAGAAGTTGCCCACACTGGCTAGAAATAAAAATTCGCCCTGTATATATTTTATCAGTTATCTGGTTTCCATAGTACAAGCTCTGCTTAGTTTGGAATCAGATGACCGTGTGTGAGGAATGTCCCAGGATATTTATTTTATTTATTTCTCAGACGATATGCGAAGCGATCCTCTCGCTAATGACCCACAACAACGTATACATAAAGACGTGTTGTCTGCACACATTGCACGCTCTATTCGCAAGCCCGGGCTCGGGCGGTATGGGAGCGTGTAACATGGGCGCGGCTCTCGCGGCTCAGTTGACTCGTGCGCTAATGGCCGCACGACCGCCAGCTAATGATACCGGCCAGGTGTTAGCGTGGGCTACTGTCTTGCAACAGGGATATGGGTGTTTGGCTGGGTGAGTCTTTTGGTTTATCTGTGGGCATGCGAGCATGGACCGATAAAATCTCTATCTGACATAACTGATAATTTGATTAGTAAACCTAGTTTGTCGATGATTCTAAGGCGATTATAACTCAGTGTAACTCGTTTTCGAATCCTACATTAACTTGAGCATTCGATGATGGAAAATATCGTGAGGAAACCATAGCACGGTAGTAGGGTACTTTGTACCCACCTGGCTGGCCACCACCCTCAAGTTGTCAATCTATCGCCAAGCACCTATCGGTGTGTTCCGACAGCTGCAATTGAGAGCCAGTTCCTCCTAGGCTTTGTGTGCTTACCACCATCGGCCATATCATCACTTACCATGGTGAGATTGACAGTCAACCAGAGGTCTATACACAGTAAAAAAAAAAAAATCGGGAACCTATGCTCGCACGACAGTCTTTAGTTAAGAGTAAACACGTTGTTTTTTAAATCAGCGTGGAAATTTGTTGCTATAAAATAATAGATCAGGTTACGTTGAATGACTTTGTGAATGTCTTGGATGCGAATCCTGCAATTAGCTTGAATATTCGTTGAAGGAAAACATCGTGAGGTTTCCAGATACCGTTGTAAGGTACCTTGCCAGATGGGTACCGGTAGCTGCACTTGGAAGTTTTGTTTGCTCACCATCTTCGGCCACATCACTTACCATGATGATATTGTGATCAAACCTAACCATAGCAGTCCCATCAAGCTCAGCATCATTATTAGTACTTTTAAGTTTAAAAAAGGCTGAAACCTAATAAAATATTATTAACGATTTTTTTTTAACAGGTTAGATTTAAACTTATGTATGCCGAACTTGCCTCTATTCGTGAATATCTGCGTGTCGGAACTGTGGTTGTCGGATGTAGCCGACATCAACTCGGCGTCAACAAACGCTTTGAAGGTATACAGCTATATCTGGTGATTAATTGTGACGTATTCGAAATTGGCATTTGCCAGTTGTAAAAATCATCTATAAAAAATACCAAAGACATAAATCTAAATAGATACCGCAAGTCCATCCGTATGAAAACCAAGCGTGTAACTTTTTTTATTCCTACCATAATGTCACAAGATTGATTTAGCTAGGCTGGCATTAGAGCTTAAACGTGAAAATGAAGCGATCCTATTTGTCAGCTAAACACATCCCTCGCTACACATCTCTGGTGGACATGCAGCCTTATGCGAGTTCCCTGTCCGCGCGAAACAGTTTCAAAAGAAGAACATTGTGCCCCTTTTTGCACAGCTTTTGACACGCGAAGTACTCGCGTCATCTATTTAGATTTATATCTGTGATGTAGGCCCTAAATGAGAATATACAGGCCATTTCTCATCCTGTCTCGAGAATAGAAATGATGATGATTTGTCATATGTGTAGGTTTCTAATTCAATTGTTTTAATCTCGACTCAAAACTTTACATGAGCTTTGATTGACGTTCGAAATTACGGACAAGTCAGGTAACTGAGAAAAATGGCAAGAAACTTTAGAATACATTAGAAAACGTCAGAATCGGAACTTAAGAGCAGGCATCACGCTATACTTTTCATACAAAAACTCTGTACTTATTATGGTGTTGTTAAACATTTTTCGTTAGATGCACAGACTACGGAGGACAGATCCTCGCTAACAAAAAACTGTGTCTATGGAGTCGGCCACCTCTCACGCACACCTTAGTTGGCTATTCCGCGGGAAATTAGACTCTGTCGCCGTTTACACAGAGTCGATTACTCGCGCTCAACTAATGTATTAATGTGTGCGTGCCGGCTTGTACGTACAGCGTTGTGGCCGACTTGAGTGACACAGTTTTTTGTTAGCGAGAATATATCCGACTTTTTTTAATATCTGTGGTTAGATGTTTTAAGCAAATATGTATCTTGTGCACTATATCTAGGCCTATATATAGGCAAAAATAAAAAAAAATTTTGAAACAAATTCAGTAAAAGCCTCCGAAAAACAGCGTTTTTGCCCAACTGAACTTTTTACCTGAACTTTGGCCATATCTAATGTACCTATAAATTGTTAAAAGTAAATAAAATATTTTGATCCGGCATTGCAAATATATTGGAGATTCAAAATAACAAACTTTTTCTTCACACAATAGTATGATTTTTTCACAAGAAGTATACTCCTGGAACAAGTTTTATGATATGCGAAATCATTAATGACGACCTAGCGAAGCGGCCGCGAGTGATCAGCGGAATTTACCGACTGATAACCGACAGCTCTGATGCTATCTCTCTTTTTTCGTCAAACATAACGTTGGATGAAAGTACAAGCTTTTAGGCTATGCTTGCGTTGAAGTTGCATTGGCCATGAAGGGCCACCTTAACTGAATAAAATATTGGTACCCGTATTTACAATTTACATAATTCTATTCCAACAGGCAGTACTCCTAGACTGTGTTAAACTAGCGATAGAGTCAGAAGACTACCCCAAGTATAAGAGTCATGTGGAGGGGATATTCAAGTGCATTGGCACCGGACTCGACAACCCCTTCAACCAGGCCATCAGGCATGTGATACTCACCATCGCAGTTTGCTTTGAGGTAAATATTATGGATAACCTCCTCCCCTCATAGGCATTAAAATAGTTTTTTTTTTTAATTAATCCGTCAGTTAGATAATCAAAAAAGATTGGACACGTATTTTTTGCTTTATCAAATCAATCAAAAATTACAAAGATAAAGTGCGTCAAAGTTCGCGACGTCACTTGTTTGTGAAAAGTACTATGCATGGTGTTACGTCTTGCGGAACTAAATTTTTTGTTTGATCGACAAAAGAAAAAATACGTGTTTTTTGATAATCTTAATGACGGACTAAAGATTTTTTCAATCAATTAGCCTATTTCGTAAAATCCCTCGTGTGATTAAAATTAAATGTTTCTAATGAATTACATATTCATCGCTTTTTAGAGGTTTCTAGATTTAAGTCTGTTCATAATCATTCGATTTGTAAACAACATTTCCTCCATACAAGTAACAATGTTGGTTTGTATAACAATTTGTATAAAATACAAAGATTTGTAGAATAGTTGGAATGGCCGTACCATTAATACAAATACGATATTCTAAGTAAATACATTTCCCTGGAATCTCAAAATTGGAGGACATTTGAAAAGCACTAAAATCCTTTACAACAGTATTAAAAATGCATTTTATCCACAGATTGGCAACGAAAAAGTAACAAACACACTCGGCCCTCTCCTAAAAAAACTGAACGATCGCCGCGAAAGCCACAATTTCCACAACGAGAAAGAAGTCGAATACGCAACGGGATGTGCCATTAAATCACTCGGTCCAGAATTCGTATTAAGAATCATACCTTTACGAGATGGACCAGAAAGCATAAATTTAAACCGCAGTTGGCTATTACCCGTCCTAAAAGAAAAGATCACCAACGCCAACCTAAAATACTTCGCGACGGAGATATTAGAAATGGCAACATTCTGCCGTAAGAAATCTAGGGAACTTACCCAAGCAAAAGATATACCTGGCTCCCATACTTACGAATTATTGTGCAATCAATTATGGGCCTTATTGCCTAGCTTTTGTAATAGTCCAAAAGATGTTAAAGATAGTTTCAAATCTCTTGCTAGGGTTTTAGGTAATGTTTTGAAGGATAATCCGGAGTTTAGGTTGTCGGTAATGCAGGCGTTAAGGAAGCTTATTGCTTGCTCTGAGTGTGAGGAGGATAAGATGGAGTTGGGACGGTACGCTAAGAATTATTTGCCGATTTTGTTGAATGTGTATATGTCGCCGGCGAAGGGCAGTAGCGCGGAGGGTCAAAGGTTGGCCGCCTTGGAGACTATCCAGGTAAGTTTAACACTATTTTATCAACTAAAGTCCTTAAGAAATACACAATTTCTTTAAGTCGTTTCGTTCATATTATTTTATAAATAACCATATATTTAACAGATAAACTTTATTGTGACGCTGTATGGTCAATTTTGGTCTGACTTTTCCAGCTTGCCGAGATGTTTTTGATGTTTTATTATGAACAATCCAGACCATATCCGAAGTCATGCCAATACTTCATTTAGAAGAAATTTTAATAAGATCGGACCTAGACAAGATGGATGTCGACAATTTGCTTCGTTAGTTAGGAAGGCATTTTTTTTGGGATTGACATATGAAATGGAATAGGCTAGAGTACTGAAATATTTTAATTAGTCCGAAATTTTATCAAAAAATATTAG
The DNA here is from genome assembly GCA_951394255.1 of Polyploca ridens. Classification (NCBI taxonomy): domain Eukaryota; kingdom Metazoa; phylum Arthropoda; class Insecta; order Lepidoptera; family Drepanidae; genus Polyploca; species Polyploca ridens. The sequence goes on from OX596260.1 coordinate 2,677,669, forward strand.
ACAAGTATTTTTTTCTTTAGTTCCGAAGTTCCGCGTGACGTCACGTTATGGTACAGTTTTTATTGTAAAGTGACGTCACGAGCCCCCACTCCCGAACTTTGACGCGCTTTATCTTTGTCAACTTTTAATGATTTGGTAAAGCAAAAAATACGTGACGAATATTATTTGATAATCTAACTGACGGACTAATTATATTTATTATTTTTATACCCAGGTTTTTTTTATTGTTTTATACAAAAGTTATTTGTCTTTTAACGAGGAAAATTGTCGATAACTATTTCGTTTAAGAAATCTTTTAAAAGCCAATATCTCAAGCTGTTTAGACAGTCTTAGGATTTATAGGTCCTATTCTATATCACAGCACTGTCAATCCTTCTACACAGGTATACCTAACAATAAGCGACCAAACACTCCGAGAAGAGCTATTCAACAACTCCTTGCAACAACTGGAAACATCTGTAGACAACCATTTCCAAAGAGAATCCATCCTAGACATAGTCCGCCTATTAGTTCTATACCAGACGAGCGATCAAATCGCAAAATTATTCGACAACTGGGTATACCCTCTATGCGAGACAGTTTTAGAAGACCCTAGGAAATTTAAAAAGGCAAGGAGAGAAAGAGAGGCTATGGAAGAGTCGGGAGAGAAAAAGAAAGAGATAAAATATAAGGAAAAAGCTAAGCTGTTAGAAATGGAACACAAGAAGGCGTATAGGATTTTAGAGGAGATCTTTAAGAGTGACCAAGATGGCTGTAAAGGGTTTTTGAAAGCTAATTATAAGAAGATTAAGAAGTTGTTGATGACGTCACTGAATAAGGTCGCTGATAGCAGTAAAGCTGCTAGATTGAGGTTTGTTCTTTAAGTTTCATTAATGTACTGTATTTCCAAGTTCCTTCAACATTTTGGTCCTTATCGCGCGGTTTCGTCCGCATTCCCGAGGGATCGTATGTTCTCCCGGGATAAAAAATATCCTATGTGTTAATCCAGAACATATTATATCTGTGTGCCAAATTTCATCCAAATCCGTTCAGTAGTTTGTGCGTGAAAGTGAACATCCAATTATGAACATTAAAATGCTAGGAATAAAGCTGTTTTTAACCGACGAAAAAACGGAGGAGGTTTACAAGTCGACGCGTATATATATATTTTTTTTATGCATGATCACGCATAACTTTTTACAGAGTAGTCCGATTTTGATAATTCTTTTTTTAATGGATAGGGTATACCTCGAAGGTGGTCCCATATAAATTTGGATACAAAAAACCTACCCTAAGGGTGGGATAATAGGGGTGATTTATTGTTCAGTCACAGATTTTAATGCTGAGTTGTGTATTACATCAAAAGATATCAAAAATTAAGCATGTGGTATTAGTAGATTATAGACACAAATAATGATAAAATAAAAACTTTTTAACAAAATAATTAAACCACCGAAAAAACTGAAAAGCAAAAAATAATTTTGAATATAACTTGAATTTTATAAGGTTTTGCAGTCGGGGATAAGTAAAGTAGGTATGCATTTTTTTGTAAATATTACAAAAAAATGCATACCTACGTAGGTTATTGGTTTATCCCCGACTGCAAAACCTTATAAAATTCAAGTTATATTCAAAATTATTTTTGTTATTTTTCGGTGGTTTAATTTTTTTGTTAAAAAGTTTTTATTAGATTGTCAATCTCATTTTGATATGCACATTTTACGACGATGAGAATATATGCTTTGAACTTTATTTCCAGATGCATAGAGCACCTAATCAATTCATCACCGTTCTTGAACGCAGAAAGCAAATTGCTGAAGAGTGCGATAGCAGAATCTGTGATATGCACTCGCGATATCAACTCAAAATGTAGACAGTGCGCTTTCAACCTTATCAACAGTGTTGGAAATGTTTTGAAAGGACACGAAGGAGGTATGTAGTATTGTTAGTCTTTTACAGATGTCTTTTAGTCAGAAGAAAGTCTTTGGAAGGAAAACATCGTAAGATAACAATATAGCTAGCATAGAGGTAGTAGTTCTTTGTCGTACTTGGCTGGTTTCTCCAAGAATTTACTGGTATTAGCCGGTAGCTGCACTTAACGGCCTCCCAGCTCTACAATTCCAGAACACGTCCTTGAATATCAGTAAAAGCATCGGGATCCTTGGCGTCGACATTTCTAGCGACGTTTTGTTCCGAAGTCACTTAGAAGACAAGGTTAAGCTGGCAAAAAGCTGGGAGTGCTCAACAGAGCGAGGCAGTACTTCATATCGGGGCAAAGACTGCAACTGTTGTCGTCTGTGGGCGGGGGCACCTGGATACCAGCTTGGGCCTTTAGACTCGGTTCAGCGATGTGCCATCAGAATTGTTGACGATCCCGAGCTCACAAACGGTTTAGAACCTCTTAGTCTGAAGAGAGACTTTTCCCCTAATGTTTGTTCTACCGCTTGTACAACGTACAGTGTTCTTTGATCTGGTGCCTACCGTTTTTTTATACCACTTAGGTGGCAAATAAGCGTACGGCCCGCCTAATGATAAGCTTTGCATCACTCGTGTCGCCAACCTTGCAAAAATCTCTTCTCACCATTTTTGAAATACCCCATGATACTCCCTTGGGAAAACTACGGCGGGGAGCTCATTCCACAGCCTGAGCGTCCGCGATAGGAAGCTCCTTTGAATCCGCACAGTACGAAACCATTTATGTTCCAATGTGTGACGATGGACTCTCCGTCGATGGTGAGAGTTGCCGGTATGGTAGAAGGTAGCCGTGGGCATCAGCTAAAACAATCAATCTTCAGAACACTGTCGGTTTTACAAGCGGTAGAACACACACGTTTGGAAATAATTCCTTAATATTTAATCGGTATGTCCAATATTGTTTGATAATCTAACTGACGGCCTATTTAGATATTTTTTTACCTGGAAAACATTATTGTCACTCCATATCCTCATAGCCCCAACTGTCCTGGAATACCATAGAACATCATTATACCTAAAAATCTGTGACGTAATTCCAAACCAACTCAGGAATGCAATCATTCATCGCCATGGTGACATCTGGTCTGACGACCGGTCTGCCGCGCGTGGTGTCGGCCACCCTCCGCGCGCTGGCCGCGGCTCTCTACACTTTCTCTGAGGACATGGGCTTGGAGACTGTTCAGGAATTACTCGAAAAAGTGGCCGAGTACCTGCTCAATAGTAGCAGAGAGATTGTCGGGTCTGCGATGAGTTTCCTCAAGGTTTGTACCAGATTTGCAGCATTGAAGTAGCTAGTCACGATAGTGCCGGTTACATTATGCAATTCATAGTTTTCTGTCAATAGATTATTATGTAAGGGTACTAGAGTAACCATCTACTTTTGATGCTGTCTGTACTTGTCCGTTTTGAAATAAAATAAATCATTAGGAAAATAAACTCTTAAATTAAGCATGATATTAAATAATTGTTGGTAAATAATTTTTGCGTCTTACACCTAGCACTTTTTAACCTTAAACAAAAAACAACTAACTGCCAAATAGGTTTAAGTCCTTGAGTCAAATGATGACACAATTATATGAGACGATCTCGAAAAAATCTTCATATTAATCGACTTCAAAAATAATTATGTAATTTTATTGAAACTGCAATATGTTCACATAATATGATGGCTTCCAAACAAATACACAACATTTTATAGTTGTATACGCAAACTATTAATCGGATTGTGACCATTCTTTTTTTATAGTCTTGGAAGGAAAAGTGCAAGATTTCCCAGTGTAAGTGTGTAGGCCTGGCTTATTGATAAGAGTGTGGTGTCAAAGAGAAAACATCTCAAAACCTTGGTCAAATTCTAGACAATGTAAGAAAAACTAAAAATACGCAATAAAAAGTAAATCTACTTCAAAATACACTAAAAAGTATAAAATAACTCTTATCTCACACTGTTTTGATATCACATCATACGTCGCCAATGTGCTACAGTAGTACCCAACTGATATGGCGCGTCGTGAATCTTCGTTCGCACAGAAAAGAAAGTATGGCCCCGAAGATTAACGAAAGAATGCTTAAAACTTACAATCAACCTTAAATCACTACTATAAGGTTCATAATACAGTGCAGCTGTTAGTTCCGTCTCACTCGCAAGTCACGCCCCTCCGCACGGCACGCGCTACCATGGCGGCAGCTGCCGACCAATAGCGTTTTCCGCGCTTTGAAAATGTATCTTCTGCGTAGGTACATCGGTAAACCATATCAGTTGGGTACTACGGTACGTGGTGGTATTAATCTTTGTCAAGCTCTGTTTCAAAGGAATTGTTCAATTCAACAGGTATACACAAAAGTGTTGCCAACAGACGTGCTAGCTGGCAGCTTACCAATCATCTTCAAAACATTATCCACAATGCAAGAGGACTGCAAGCGACACTCCCGACTAGAAATAGGGTACTTCCTCACTCGGATGATCAGGAAGTACGGAGCTGACACCGTGGAGAAACTCATACCGAACACTGATGAGGTGATGCTAAGGAGACTGAGGAATATGAGGAAGATGGAGAATAGGAAGAAGAGGATGAAGGATGGACAGAAGTGAGTTTTTTTTTTTTGCAGTATTTTAGATGTTCAGATTCAGACATTTCAAGTTGTCGAATTGGATCAAATCTTTACAGACATACACTTAACGACGTTTATAATACTCGAATTTAAATCAATCTCCGTTTACGATTCGACTTGGTTCAGGAGATTTTGGATCAAGTTCAAGAATGAATCCGAATCAATTTCGAGAGTAAGCTTCCAGGCGCTATATTCTCTCGCTTTCTACATCGATGTCGCGTTATAATTTTTTTTTTTTTTTTTTTTTTTTTTTTATATTTAATGGGTTTACGCTTGACCGCAATCCCGCCTGATGGTAAGCGAAGATGTAGTCTAGGGTGGACCGCGCGTACCCATAAGATGCCTGTTCACTCTGGCCTTGAATATACCCATGTTATAAGTGTCTGGAAACACGTTGTCCGGGAGAGCATTCCACAGCTTGGCCGTACGTATAAGGTAAGAGGAAGCGAAACGCTTGGTACGGCAAGACGGAATGTCGACGACGAAGCGGTGGAGACCCTCCCGACGCCTAGTGGTCCGATAGAAGAACGGGGATGGGGGGACAAGATTATGGAGTTCCTTATCGCATTCTCCGTGGAACAATCTGTAGAATACCGTCAAACTTGCAACCTGACGCCGATGATCCAGGTTTTGCAGTTTCTTGCTCGTTAGGTCGCTATCGTCGATTATCCTTCGAGCGCGTCTATCTAACGAGTCCAAAGTTGCAAGTTGATATTTGGCTGAGCCATCCCACAGATGAGAACAGTACTCCATGCAAGGTCGTACTTGAGCTTTCTTTTGAAATTCGGCGAGATTTCTGTCAAAATAGCTTTTTTATTGTTTTTCGGCTGTCGTAGACACGAGAATATGCCCTTGAGCATATACGATGACAATAAATCTGAAGTTTTTTTAAATCTACAGAATCAGATTCATAATTAATGTCGCAGCTTAACTATTTTTATTTTTATGTTAAATGGGCTTGCGTTTGACCTTCGACTGACACCATGAGGATTTATGACGAGGCCGAGGATGTAGCACGCTTTCCCAGAAAAAGCCTATTCACTCTGGCTTTGAATACATCTAGGTTATAGGTGTCGGGAAACAGACCCTGGAAGAGAGTTCCACTACATTTGATTTCCCAACTACAGGCCATTATACACGTGTTTTCCCAGTTATTCTTATTATTTTGACATACTACAAGCGTCCTAACTACACCACCATAATTCAAGCCAAAATGATTTCTAGGGACCAAGATTCCGACTCAGAAATGGACCCAGCAATGAGAGGCACGTCAAAGACTCTCGAAGACATTCTTAAAGATTCCGACTCTGAGATGGAGTATTTGGAGGAGGAGGAGGACAGGAGGGCGCGGCCTAAAGTCAAGAAGGCCAGGACTCAGGCCTGGATCCAGGATGACCCGGAGAACATTGTGGATCTTGCTGATGTGTCTGCTTCTAGAAAGATTACAGGTATTTTTATTTTATGAAGATATGTTAGCTGCCAGTCCATTTGATGGTAAGATACCAAGAATATTATTTTTTATCTGAAAGAAAGGGGGAACGTTGTCCGTTTTGGACCATTTAGTTACGTGTCTATAAAAAAAAACTTGTTAGGAATTTTACAATTCTGTTAATTATGTACTATACTATAAAGTCTTGGCGTATATTTTGAAGGATGAATGTATAGGTCATTAGTAATCAAAAAACAATATTAGAAAAATAATCCGTACATTGAAAACATCCTAACTAATATTATAAATGCGAAAGTGAGTTTGTTTGTTTGTTTTTTACAACTTCACGCCTCAACTACTCAACGGATCATCATGAAATTTGGCATGCTGATAGATAGCCTATGGTATGGGGAAGGACATAGGCTACTTCTTCTCATATAATGATGACATAAATAGTATTAATATAAAATATATACTGTATAAAATGAATATTAGATAGGTACCTACTGTTATTTTGTACCAACTATGGTAAATACCTACTTAAAATTGTAATACCCTTACAGGGCGCATGTATGCCACTACTTTTAAACTTTTAAATGTATGTGTAAATACTTGTTACAATTAATAAATGAATATGAATACTTTTTATCCCGGAAACGCGGGTGAAACCGCGGGGGACAGCTAGTTATTTATAAATTAATACTTGGTACTTACATAAAGTTCAATTTTGTTTTTTTTTTTTCTCTTGAACCAACATACGGTATATTTATCAATTTTTTGTTTTGATTACTAATACATTCATCCCTCAAAATTACGCCAAGACTTTAGAAGGACCTTATATTTTACTTACTTTTAATACTGTTTCATAATGTAGTTTGTAAGCATTATACGGAACCCTTATATAGCGAGGCCTGATTCGCACTTGGTCCTTTTAATGGACTCCGTGTCCAAAGAAACCCTATTACTAAGCGACCGCTATCCGTCCCTCTGTTAGTGGCCTGAAACTCATGAACGGTAGTAGGTAGAGAGTTGAAATTTTCACAGAATGTGTATTATTACAGCCCCTATAAAAAAAATGAAATAAAATTAAAAGGGGCCGCACATGACCTGCTTTTTAAAATTAAATCAAATCTCCTCAGCAACGGATCCATCGAAACAACAGAAGTCAATAGAAGTGAAAGCTAAGAAGAAAGATGGCGGGTTCAAGACTGCGCCCGACGGTAGACTGATCATAGGTGATGATGGGGACGACGATGAAGATGATGATGAGCCAAAACCCAGCGGTGATGTCGATACTGACACTGATGATACAGGTATGTAACATTCACAGATATACATCTAAATAGATGACGCGAGGGTATGTACTTCGCGTGTCAAAATATGTGCAAAAGGGAAAACAATGCTCTTCTTTTGAAACTGTTTCGCGCGGACAGGGAACTCGCATAAGGCTGCATGTCCACCAGAGATGTGTAGCGAGGGATATGTTTAGCTGACAAATAGGATCGCTTCAATTACACGTTAAAAATCTAATGCCAGCCTAACTAAATCAATCTTGTGACATTATGGTAGGTACAAAAAAAGTGACACGCTTGGTTTTCATACGGATGGAGGGACTTGCGTTATCTATTTAGATTTATGTATGTGGTAACATTATAGATTTATTTTGACGAGTTGAATTTTGAGATCTATCTTCTTCTAAATGCATTGTCCATGGTGAGATTGTGATCAAACAAAGACCGATACATAGATAAACAAATTATACAGGTCCCAATATTCAACGTCAAGTGTGTACCGGGCGAAAGGCTAGTCTATGCCAGCTCTCGTAAGCAAAAGAAAAAAAAAAACATGTCACGTAGTTATGTGATAAAAGGCATATTTTGAAAGTGTTGAAAATCAACACCCTTGATCTTTCGGCACAAAAATTTTGCTTCCAAGTTTATTCAATTAACCAAACCAAAGGGAGATCTATCTATCGGTCTATGAGGGTCATTACCCAATGAGGTATCGCGTAGAAACACAAGATCAAGTTATTTGGCTGCGGTATTCTATTAGGTTTTTTTTACTGTGTATAGGACTGTGTTTGACCACAATCTCACCATGATATGTGATGATGTGGCCGAAGGTGGTAAGCACACAAAGTCGGAACACACCGATAGGTGCTTGGCGACAGATTTTCAACTTGAGGGTGGTAGCCAGCCAGGCGGGTACTACAAAGTAGCTACCACCGTGCTATGGTTTCCTCACGATGTTTTCCTTCACCGAAAGCTCAAGCTCATTGTAGGATTCGAATCCGGGACCTTCGTCTCGGTATCCGACGTCACTACCACTGAGCTATAAGTTCACGTATTGATACTATGGATAGATAGTATGATCTCTGTATCTATTTAAAACTAATTGCGCCCCGCGGTTACACCCGCGTACCCGAGTTATATCCTACCCTGCCGTTAAGTTTACTAAAATTTTCTAATTTTCTGCGCAACTTTCTTGTTTTTTTCCGTAAGAACCTTCTTCAGAGTATGAGAAAACTTAAAAAAAAAAATATGAAACCTGTAAAAGTCGTTCTTAAGTTATGGCGTGACCAAGGGGCATAGGGATTAATTTTTATATACAGAGATTTCGCTTTCTAATTCAATCGACCAGCGTTTTTATAGCGTTATGATGTAATACATAATAATAATAATAATAAACAAACAAACATCACTCAGATATTTTTTAAACCAATATTTACGTTTTCTTTGTGTTTTTGCTACCAAAACCAGACCAAAACAATTTTTAGATACGATTTTACAATAATAGCTATATGTTTTTAAAAATAAATGCTAATTTGGTTTCATTGAAGAATAAGATAAAAAATTTACGATGACAGTTGACATACACCACCTATCATGCAATTCATGTAAGAAAGAAAATATTGTGAAAAATATCCATATAATGTGACAAGATGTTAACACGACAAAGAGCACGACTCAGACCTCCGGACTCGTCGCCTAGCTCCGCCTCGCAACCGTCGGCACCCAGCACAAGTGGACCTACGGTTAATGCAGTTGCGTCGAGCGAGAGCGACGACTACTTCTCACCGCCGGCGTCGCCGCCACCTGTACGTCGGCGGAGAGCCCGGCCATCGGGCAATTTGGGATCTTTGGAGCGACCGGCTCCGAACAGGGTCCCCGTTCCCGGTGGTGTAGTGCGGCGCATGCGATGGACGTCATCAATAAACGAGAACGTCATGCGCGCCTACTACGAGGCTACAGAGGGGGGAACTAACCTCACTGCGTATCGTGGCCGGATGCTGTCTCTGTTTCAGGTCCGTGAGCCAGCCGTCAACGTATCGGCGCAACGACTGTCGGATCAGGTACGGGTCATCCAACGTGGACACATGTTGGCTGATTCCGTACTTGACCGACTACGCTCGGAGGCACTGAGTAGTCGTGTCGTCCCTACTACGTCATCACAACCTGTGGCCCAGCCTGTGGCAGTAGCCACGGCCGCTTCTCGGCCTGCCACTGATAGTGATGATGGTGGTAATGGCACGGCTACTGAGGTAAGTACCCAGTATATTGGTATATTGAGGAGTACTTTGGAGGATGTGATTCGGGAGTATCGATCCATACCGCATCACCTTAAACCTCGCATACCTCGTTTGCCCATGAATAAATGTAATAGAGCGCTGATGTGTACTTTAGATTCACTTCTGTCAAGTTACTTTGACAGTAGTGAAGACCTTGCGGATACGCATTCTCTTCTGTACTGCGCGGCCATAACGGCATGTCGTGTAGCCCGTGTCAAATTCCCAAATACAGATACGGCTACGCGACCAAAAAACGCCGTGCCGGCCTGGCAGTGCAGAATAGAGTGTCGTATTAGCGAGGCTAGGGTACTCATCGGCAAGCTCAGCTGCTTCAGGGAGGGCAATACACGCCCTAGGGTGATGCGCTTTGTGAGACGGGCATTTAAGGGGATTGATGTTAATCCTCAGGAATACATGTCCCGTGTCACAGAGCGCATTGACTTCCTGAAACAGAAAATTTATGCATGGGCAAATCGTATACGTCGGTATAAGGCGCGTGTGGATAGATACTCTCAGAATTCCATGTTTCAAAGGGATCAAAGGTGGGTTTACAGGTCCTGGGAGCGACCTAGTCAACCAGATGGTGAGGTTCAGCGACCGGATACTGACGCCATGACTACATTCTGGCGTGGTATCTGGTCGGTGCCAATGTCTCACTCTGAGGGCGATTGGATCAGGGACGTCGAGCAAATGTGCGAACCTATTCAAGAAATGGAGGCTATTATTATCGAGCCCCAAGACGTAGCCAGTGCAGTCCGTTCGTTGCCCAATTGGAAGGCACCAGGTCCGGACGGACTGCACAACTTTTGGCTTAAATGGCTACGCAGTTCGCACATTTGCTTGGCGTCTCAGTTCCAATCTGCCTTAGAATCTGGGTCGCTACCAGAATTTGTAACAACAGGCGTAACCCACCTTCTCCATAAGTCCGGTAGTACCGCGGACCCAAAAAACTATAGGCCAATTACATGTTTGCCTACAGTTTACAAAACTCTTACATCCATTCTGAGAGCGAAAATCACCAGACATGTTGAAGAATATTCAATAATGTCAGCCTCTCAGAATGGATGTAGGAGTGGGGCCCGAGGTACTAAGGAGCTACTCCTCATAGATATGACTATCTGTCAGCAGGTTCGCCGTAACCGAAGGGATCTGTCGACATGCTGGATAGATTATAAGAAGGCCTACGACTCTGTGCCACATACATGGCTCATGAGGGTGCTGGAGTTGTATAAAGTAAATGCAACTCTACGCACTTTCCTGATGTCATGTATGAGGCAATGGAGAACAGTCCTTCTCTATCCAGGATCTCGACAGATCCTTGGTAATGGCGACCCAATAAAGATAGAGCGGGGCATCTTCCAGGGTGACAGTCTGAGCCCGCTGTGGTTTTGCCTAGCCTTGAACCCTCTAAGTACACTTTTGGAGGGTTCTGGGTTAGGCTTCCGGTTTCGAAGAGGTGATCAGGTTATATCCCACCTGCTCTACATGGATGACCTTAAGTTGTTTGCTCACACTGAACCCCAACTGAAAGGATTACTGAAGGTCACTGAAACCTTCAGTAATTCTATCAGGATGGAGTTTGGTGTGGACAAATGTGCGGTCATGCATGTTAAGCGGGGGAGGATGGTGGAATCTGTGGGCATCCAGCTTTCAGATTCCACCCAACTGAGATCACTCTCCGAAACCGAAACCTACAAATACTTGGGTATGTCACAGGCACTTGGCATTAGCGAGACTGGCATGAAACAATCGTTGCAGGAACGCTTCTTGGGGCGCCTGAAAAAAGTTCTAAATAGTCTTTTATCAGGCGGAAACAAGGTGCGAGCCTTCAACGGTTGGGTCATGCCAGTCTTAATGTACTCCTTTGGCATACTCAAGTGGACTCAGACCGAATTGGACACCCTGGATAGAAAAGTCCGTAAATTGCTGACTGCACACCGTATGCATCACCCACGATCATCAGTGATGAGGTTATATATCCCGCGGAAATGTGGTGGTCGAGGATTTCTAAACGCCAAAACCCTACATAATCGCGAGGTATATAACCTCAGAGAATATTTTCTCCACGCTGACGGGGGGATGCATACGGGTGTTGTCGCAGTGGACAATGGATTGACCCCTCTATCTTTAGCTAGAGAGAACTGGCGCAGGCCTGTGGTGCTCACAATGGACGATCGCAGGAAGGTATGGCAGGGCAAGGAGCTACACGGAAGGTACTATCGGGCCCTTCATGGACCCGATGTGGACCTTGCAGCTTCCGTGGCCTGGCTACAATTCGGTGACCTCTTTGGGGAAACCGAAGGTTTTGTCTGTGCAATTATGGACGAGGTTGTGATGACGAACAACTACCGGAGATTTATCCTGCGGGATGGAACCATCGACATATGTCGGGCATGTCATCGCCCTGGTGAATCCCTCAGGCATATAATCTCCGGTTGTTCGCGTCTCGCAAACGGTGAATACTTGCACAGGCACAACCAAGTAGCCAGGATAATCCACCAGCAACTTGCCCTGAGATACCACCTAGTGACGTCTGAGGTGCCGTACTACAGGTATGTGCCAGAATCGGTCCTCGAAGATGGTCATATCACACTATACTGGGACCGATCTATCATTACTGACAGGACTATTGTTGCCAATAAGCCTGATATAGTATTGATAGATCGCCAAGAGCGTCGTGCAATGATTATTGATGTTACTGTCCCCCATGACGAGAACCTCGTGAAGGCTGAGAAAGATAAAGAAAACAAATATCTTGATCTTGCACACGAGGTTGTCGACATGTGGGCCATTGACACGGCAATCATTGTACCGATAGTCGTTTCCGTCCATGGCCTGATTGCCAAGAGCCTCGACAAACATCTTAAGAGGCTCGCGTTGGGTGGCTGGATCAAGGGCCAGATTCAGAAGGCAGTGCTCTTGGAAACGGCACGCATAGTGAGGAGGTTCCTCTCTCTGGAGCCTTGACCACCGGTACCTAGGACCCTGTTCCCGATGCCGGTGGGGATCTGTTTTTATACTTTTAAATATATGTATTTTTTTTATATATATCTATATTTAAAAATGTAAAAATAAGGTAAAAGATTAATAAATGGAATAATAATAATACATAATAATACCAAGTAGCCAGGATAATCCACCAGCAACTTGCTCTGAGATACCGCCTTGTGGCGTCTGAGGTGCCATACTATAGGTATGTTCCTGAGCCAGTTCTCGAAGATGGTCATATCACATTGTACTGGGACCGATCTATCATCACTGACAGGACTATTGTAGCCAATAGACCTGACATTGTGTTGATAGATCGCCTGGAGCGTCGTGCAATGATTGTTGACGTCGCTATCCCCCATGACGAGAACCTTGTGAAAGCTGAGAAAGATAAAGAATGTAAATATCTTGATCTAGTTCACGAGGTTGTCGACATGTGGGATATCGACGTGGCAACCATTGTTCCGATAGTCGTTTCCGCCCATGGCCTTATAGCCAAGAGCCTCGACAAACACCTCAAGAGGCTCGCGTTAGGCAGCTGGATCAAAGGCCAGATTCAAAAGGCAGTGCTCCTGGAGACGGCTCGCATTGTGAGAAAGTTCCTCAGTCTGGAGCCTTAACCACCGGTAACTAGGACCCTGTTCCCGTTGCCGGTTGGATGCTGTTTTTATATTTTTAAATGTATTTTTTTTATAATCATATATTTAAAAATGTAAATTATAGGTACAAAAATAAATAAATGAAATAATAATAATAATTTATTTTCATAAGAGTGCACATTACATTATACAGCAGTACCTACACTAAGCATTGCCTGTGTCGTAGGTAGCCGCTAACCTTCCGTTATACAATAAAAAGTCAGCCATGAATGACACCAATAAAAATCAATAAAAAATACCTATGAAAACAAAATCATTTAAAATTTAAATTATTAATAATTAATTAAATAATTGCCTTGTATTCAATGCAAACATGTGTAACATGTGTGCAAAGTTGGTAATTACAAACGAGGCGGTAGTAAGATAAGGAAGCCGAGAATTTAATGATCAATGCACACGTATCATACGACGTTTTCAACACACTTGTGACGAAAAAACAAGATTTAATTTCTTGGAGTAGATTTTTTTGATAATAATCAACCACACAATGAAAACGTTAACAAATAGGGCGCGCACATGGCGGAAAGAAAGAAGCGGAGGTGCCGCAAGGCAAAATCTCTTTAGAAAGAAGCGTCGCCAAAATGCGGGTGAGAGGGGGACGAGGTAGGGCGATGGCTCCTCCCCATGATGGAAACCCTGCCCATTATTTGTAAATCCATCTAACGGTTAATGGAATTATTACGGTGTAACTGAACTAGCTATTTCTCATGTTAGTTCGTCTACCCGCCACTATGGCGTAACATAGCATGAAACTTTGTTCCAGAACATACTATGTGCGTTAGTATGGCGGGACCACATTATTTATTATTATCCAACTGCGGGCGAAAGCCTAAAGGTGGGTAATGGCCCTGATTCCGTTGTTCACAACTAAACTAATTTTAATATCACTATGTCTCTTTCTAACAAAGAACATAAGAAATTTAGTCCTGTCAAATTAGTCCAATGCTTGTTTTCAATATAATTTTAGTCGCCATCTATCGCGGTTACGCCTAAATACACGCAAAATACGACGGCAAAGATTAATTTGACAACTTAAAATATGTTCTATCCTTTTTCAATCATGTTCGTAAGAAAGAGATGAGATGTGACTAAAATTAGTTTAGTGCGATTTACAACAGAATAGGCACCAATGTGTTCCTTGTATCGGGTCTATAGGGTAGGTAGGTAGGTAGGGTAATTAGGTAGGTAGACAGTAAATCAAAAAGATGTTAAAATCAAAATGGCAAAAAACGGAACCCTTATAGATTCATGATGTCTGTCCGTCCGTATGTCACAGTCACTTTTTTCCGAATCTGTAAGAACTATACATATACTGTTGAAACTATACTGTTGAAACTTGGTAAGTAGATGTATTCTGTAAACCGCATTAAGATTTTCATACAAAAATAGAAAAAAAACAATAAATTTTAGGGGTTCCCCATACTTAGAACAGAAACACAACATTTTTTTTTTCATCAAACCCATACGTGTGATGTATCTATTGATAGGTCTTCAAAAATGATATTGAGGTCTCTAATATAATTTTTTTCTAAACTGAATAGTTTGTGCGAGAGACTCTTCCAAAGTGGTAAAATGTGTGTACCCCCCTGTAACTTCTAAAATAAGAGAATGATAAAACTAAAAAAAATATATGATGTAAACATTACCATGCAAACTTCCACCGAAAATTGGTTTGAATGAGATCTAGTAAGTAGTTTCTTTTTAATACGTCATAAATCGTAAACCGCAATTTACCTTTCACTCAATATTTTTGGCGTTTTTTTTTCCTTAGCAAAGTTGTATATTACACGGAACCCTCCGTGTGCGAGTCCGACTCGCCCTTGGCCGGTTTTTTTTTGTTTTATAGAAATCATTTTCATCAAAATTAAGTGAACATATTTTTGAATACTTTGTTGGTGTCCAGTTCGGTTTCTTTATTATACGTATCCATGCATTTCTAATATCTTTATTAACAGGGAATCTAAAATGATGACAAAAAATAAGTTACCATTAAGAAAAAAATTACACGAAGATAATAAATTCGATAAAATAGTGTCTTGCTGGTATGGTGCACACATTTTTATTTAATCATTTAGTACTACTACTCACCGACAGATGGTGCATTTTTATTATTTAAAATTCTTCTTGTTTTATGTATCAAGGTATGTAATTTGTCTATGAAATAAATTATAGGAAGCAAAATAAACTTAGCAAGCTATTTGAGGCGAAATTGGTCACAATAATGTGCACTGATAATGAAAAAAAGACGATATTGATAAGAAGTGGTTAGAATGCATATATTCGACAACAGATGTCTCTAGCTGCAATCTGGCGAAAAACGAGAAAACGTGATTTAAAATGAAAATAATTTTTTTAGGGACTTATACGTAAAATGTTATGCCATCAATATGTTTCAGTTTTGATCCTGAACAATTTTTGCATCCAACAACAGCGCACTTCATTATTAAGGGTGTAACATAGCCCAATGACTTTGAGGATTTGACCTCTAAACGAGTATTCTGCGCTACTCACCGCTGGGCGGCTTTGGAAATGCACCCCAACGGTGGATAGCGGTACTACAATCGACTCGATTACAGAAAAGGTAACAGCGCAGATGTGTCGTATCGTTTTTATAGCTTTGCCTATTTCCATTAATTATTTATTTAATGAAAATTGTTTATTGCTAGGTCTTCAGGAACAGAATTTATGTGTTGTGTAACCATAAATTCTGTTCCTGAAGACCTAGCAATAAACAATTTTCGTCAATTATAGCAGGCGAGTAAAATTCTGGGTCTGATGAGGACCAGGTAACATATTGGATCTCAGTAACAGAAATAGCTAAGATTTTATAGTTTACAATAGTTGTCCAATATTACATTATGTAATATGATGAATCTCAAGGGTCTGATAATGACCAGGTAAATACATCTTGGTATTTTGAAATAAATGTCACTTTACGAGCGAGTGTGTTGAAAAATATATTACGAATTAATAACGTACAGTCAATTTTTAAATTTTAATGGTATGTGACAGACACAAATATTTAAGAGAACTGAAAAAAAAACTTTTCTCACAATTTAAAAAAAGTGCGGCCCTTTCGCACTTTGACCACTATTACTTACTGCTACGATTAAAAATTGATATTTGAGAGGCCCTGGGATCACAATAGGGCTTGAAATCGAATATTCGAATAATAAAACAAAACGAATATTAGAATACTACATCTGTAATATTCTTATATTAGACTATTTCCTCAGATGAAACACAGCAATAAAGCATACGTTATTAAAACCAACTCTTCTCTATTTCGTATTCGGTACTTAATTTGGTACTGAAGATCGTGATAACTATGGACTTAATTTTGTTGGAGTGCCACGGTCTTGCCACGACTCCGATTGGTTGATATTTATTAGAGATGAAACGGATACCTGATTAGTCGGATACCGGATACCGGATATTCTTCCGGTTACTTTAGGGGTGTAAGGGTCCAAACAACATCTATTGGATCCTTGTCAACCTCACTTGCTCGTGGTGCACCCTTCTGATAAACAAACGAGGCTCTGGCTCATACTGAACCCCGTTTCGGGTTGTGATGGACAGGCGGCGGCCCCACATAATTCCGGCTTGGTGGTAGGATATACCTATGTCCGACTGGCTAGCGACCATCTTCGTGAGTGAATCTGTCGTGAAGCAGTTTGCTGTGTTTCGGCAGGGTTCACGAGAGCCGGTCCCCATACATCCGAAGTGTGCAGCATGTATGATGGTGACGTCCAGCGATGCGATTCGGGCGATATCTGATGTGTGTCGCGTATTGGGTTGACATGGGGGCCAGGAAGACCCGGTGAAACGGCTGTCCGCTGGCCGCCCGCCGGTTAATAGAGGACCCGAACCTGGGCATTACCAATAACTTCTGGCCGAGGAGGCTGTCCTGCCAACAGGTGCATAATCCCGACGAGTGTCTGTCCTGCCAGGGGAGGAGACTGGAGTGGAACCAGATAGGCACTCCCGGGGGCCCTTCCGTCCCCCATGTCAATTCCACAACTTGCCACCGCATTCAGGTCGACCCGCAACCATTGTGTTTTGCCTCCGCGATCATATAAACCGCACACTTCCAATAAACATTTTTTTTTACGATTTTCACATTAAGAGTGGACTTTTGCAATATTTTATCACTCCATAGTAATATCAACACCATCCATCACCATCTTGAGATGGCGAAGCCGGCCTTGTTTCTTTCTGACGGAGACACAGATAACCTGCCCGAGCGATACATCGTATCTTCACTATCCCGATTACAATCTCGAACATTTGTTCGTTCCAAAGGCTGGGGTGTGCATGTTCGTCCAGGAGGGCATCTGTTGTCGACGTCTAAATAACCTGGAAGACAAGAGCATGTCTACTCTCTGGGTGCGCGTAGACTACGGTGTGTCTACCCGTATATACGCGTGCCTCTACAGGTCTCTCCTGCGGCCTCTCATCGCGGCGACACTGAGACAACTCGCTTCTTTGAACGCGTCCAAGAAGCGACCGACACTGTGCTGGGACTTCATATAAATAAAAGATTTGAATGTTCTTTTCATCGCCAGAGGTTAGTCAACTGACTAACCTCTGACTTTATCTTCTTCGATTTGGAAATTACGTAGTAGTATCAATTAAACATGATTTAAGAAATTCTGAAAATTATCCGATTTATCCGGATAGTAAAAAAATATATATTCATTTTATCCGGATACTAAAAACTAACGGATAATGCAAGCCCTAGCTGGGACGGTACCCCACGGCCGAGGGGATTGTCCTCGGAGACTTTAACGCCCACCGTAGCGAATGGTTGGGGTCTTCGCGGACCGATCACGCTGGGAAACCATTTATGACTTCGCTTTGGCCTATGGTTTCTCGCAACTGGTGCAGGATACAACCCGCATTCCTGATACCGAAAACCACGAGCCTTCTCTGCTGAATCTTCTGCTGACTACACACCCAGATGATTACCAGATCTCCGTCGGTGCTCCCCTTGGATCATCCGACCATTGCCTGGTTTAGTCTGAAGTGCCACTAGCGCTACCAGGAAGGTCTCGACTCCGCGAGACTCGCAAAGAACTGTAATGTTCCGCTGGATCCGGCTACTAGGTTGGCCGAATATCCGGTATCCGGCCAAACAGGTATTCTATCCATCTCTAGTTTAAACACTAGAAATAAGGACAAACTTGTTGTACCTGTAACACGGCTCAGCAAAGTTAAGGATTCTTTTAAGGGGCAATGTAAACGCTTCTATAACAAAGTACCCAAATCAATTCAATAACTATCTGAGTATAGAATCAAAAAGTGAATAAAACAAAAAAATATGTAAGAAGGGGTACTATACAGTTTCCGATTTTGTAGAAGACAAGAACACATTTAAATGACGTGTTCGCTTTACAGGATATTTTAATTCAATTATTTAATATTGTAAAATGTATTATAAGATAATAAAATAATTGGACTGTTTTACAAAAAACTTAAACCGACTTCAAAGTACACTAAGAAGTAATCAAATCCTGATTTGTCAATGGGACCAAACGGGAAGTGTACCCTTTCAAATAAAAAAAGAATTTTCCAAATCGGTTAATAAATGACGGAGTTATGAGGTAACAAACATAAAAACATTCGAATTGAGAACCTCCTCCTTTTTTGAAGTCGGTTAAAAAAGAATATGCTTGCTGAGTTTCTTGCCGGGAGGCTTCTCAGTTTAAGTATAGTTACGAACCGGTATAGACTAGGAGGGCACGACAGAAATGGTAACGATAAGGTAAATGGGTGAACTGGGGTTCATCGGATAGAGGATACCTCTCTGATGCCAAATAAGTCGGTCTGCCTGCGCCAAGTGGTTGCGTTATCTAGATATGGCGCCTAAAAAACTGTTTATCGTGATCAAAAAAAAAAGATAAGGTAAATGACTGAGCTAGACGTAGAAAGTATGTAGTAGTTATACTGATGTTAATAAAAAAAAAACTGACCAAATTTTCGGTTGCGTTATCTAGATATGGCGGCTGAAAAACTGTTTATCGTGACCGAAAAAAAATGATACGGTTAATATACTATACTAGGTAAAATAGCATACTAGCTTAGTCATAAAAAAAACTGTAAAAAATTTTGGTTGCATTTCGTAGTTATAAGCGATCTACGTAAAAATTATCAATATGGATAATTTTAGTGTTTCACGGTTTTGCGGAATTTACATTGTCAAAAATATTAGTGCCACCCCCCTTCCTTTATATCCCCCGCTGCCCCGCTTGCACTAAGCGGCATTCACGAGTCAACAGGGAAACATAGATAAGATTGTTGTGAAAGATATTTTGCACTAGTTACCTGTACCTTACAGGCAAGTTCAGGCAACGCTTTCTCGCGCTGTTCACGTATTATTTACTCTTGAGTTGATAAAAGTGTTTTATTTTAAATATGTCAGACTTAATGTGCCAGATTTGTGAAAATAGGTTAAAAGTTGTTTTGTTTAATGCGAACTCTTCAACATCATCATCATCATCAGCCTATTATATCCCACCGGCACAGGCCTCCTTTCACTAATGTGGTTGAAAGGAGCAATACTCGACCACGCATGCCCACTGCGAATTGGTGGAGGGAGGCTAGTGGTCAACCTACTGTTGGAATTTTTCAAGCCGCCTAGGAGGCATCCTACTAGCTTAACGACTATCATAATTAAGTGATAACCGTGACTAACGGCTTTACGTGCCTTCCGAAGCACAGAAACACTCGATTTGAAATACCACTAGGCGGTCACCCATCCAGATACCAATCACGACGGTGGTAGCCGATCGGTTAAGAACGGCTAATCATGCTTCGAGCAAAAAAACGGGTTGAGTTTAACTCTTTGGGTCAAATTGTTGATTCTATAATAATTGTAAAACTATTGATAGGTACGTTAAAATAAAAATCTAAATTCATAAATATTATGGAAAAGTCCGAATACAATTTTTGCAACTAACTTTAATGTCTTAAATAACTAATATATGATTTCAAAATTCCGAACAGCCGTTATTTTTTGCGTACGGTAGATGGGAAATAATTCTTGGCTTTTTTCCGCCAACAACATCACTATAGGCTCGTGCCTACCAGAAAATAAAGCATTTACTTCATAAAATACTCAAACTATGAAAAAAGATTAATATGTATAACCGCTCAGTGCAGGCGGGGCGGCTGGAAGTATAAAGGGAGGCGCCCCCCTCCCTCACTGATATAATTTTGATATTTTTGACAATGAAAATTCTGCGAAACCGTAAAATACTCAAATTATCCATAGTGATAACTGTTACGTAGATCGCTTAGAACTACGAAATGCAAACAAAATTTTGGTAAGTTTTTTTATTACTAAGCTAATGTGCACTATTATAATACTTCCATGATTCGTCGAGCTCATTAATTTACATTCGGTCACGATAAACAGTTTTTCAGCCGATATATCTAGATAACGCAACCGAAAATTTGGTCAGTTTTTTAAAAATTAACATCAGTATAACTACTACTTACTTTCTACGTCGAGCTCAGCCTTTATCTTATCTTTTTTTTTGGTCACGATAAACAGTTTTTTTAGGTGCCATATCTAGATAACGCAACCACTTGGCGCAGGCAGACCGACTTATTTGGCATCAGAGGGGTATCCTCTATCCGATGAACCCGAGTTCACCTATTTACGTAATCGTTACCATTTTTGTCGTCACCTCCTAGTATAGTAGTAGAATCAATTGTAACGTTCGTAAGTGCCTTATTAGGGCCTATATTGTATAAACATTTTTGAATTTGAATTGAATTTATCATGTTAGCTTAGGAGTTATACGGGTATGTCCAGAGTATGATGATGAAATCAGAAGGTGGTTATAGGCATATACGAGGTGGATACGACAATACGACAATAAATGAGACTACAAGCTTTTCATAAATTGTTGCCGAGGAGACATGTAACTTTTGTATGAAAAGTTTTGTTTTTTTGTGATTTCGTATTTGGTCTCATATTAAAAGTTAATCGTATTGATGAGTACTTTACGTGGTTTCATTTATTGTCGTATCTACCCCGTATATGCCTATAACCAACTTCCGATTTCATCATCATTCTCTGGATGCCAGACAAGGTTATAGATTTGTCAAGACAAATCAAAGGAACCCAAACACGATGGATTTATCATATATGTAATTTAGGAGTTCCGTTGGCCACCTTCCGTATCCATTATCAGGCTACCTCGATTGAATTTTGAATTTTGAATTGAATTTTATTGAAAATTTTGAAACGAAAAGACGTCATCATTGCAAGATAAATAAAATCTTATTATAAAAATAATAAAGGAAACCGGGATCTTGCTCTAAATTCTTCATAACTATTAGTACCTACCTAACACATTTCTGATTAGTCTATGACGACTATTGATGTCCTTGAAAATATTATTTTTACTAATGACTACTTTAAATATATTTACAAGCTAAAAAATATGCTCAAAATTGTATCTAAGTTATTATCAGAAGAAATTGATTTAAAAATCATTCATAAATTTAAATATTTAGTTTATTTGTCGTATAAAATTTCCGTGCGAGGTCCTTTCGTGACAGCAGCCATCAAGGCACTGACGAGCCACGGCTGCAGGCGTCCGCGGGTGGGATTTGGTGGGGAGCGAGTGATTTATGCTTCGCGATTATGTTTTTTTATTATTATTTTAACATTATTTATAAAATTTGAAAATTAATCAATACATATTGTTATAAAATGCATTAGCTTTCTTTTGGTATAAGTTTCGCATATATCTGATGAGCCGTTATGTCAACAATTTACAATTTAGGTTAAAATTATACGTGTAAGGATTTATGTTTTTACAAAATTTGAAGATATTTACACAAATTTTAATCAATACAACTTGTGCGCGATCAACCAATGTACAACATATATTTTTTTCAGGACAAATGGATGGATGGATTCTTCAACAAAATGCTTTTTGTCCAGCGTATTTTTGAGATTTGACCATTGTTACACCCTTAAAGCAAAATAACATCGCACCCGAACGGGATGCCGATTCATTCGAAACTAAGGTTTTTGGTCCCGCCCACTGTGACGTCATGACCTAATTGATGGCGCGTGACCTAATTGCCTTGCGGCATCTCCGCTTCTTTCTTTCCTCCATGGGCGCGCAGGATATATTTTTTACTGTTTTCGTCGGCACTGTCAAACTGTTTTCGTCGGCTCTGTCAAACTTAACACAGTCCCGACTGTGTAGATAATACTTATCATAAAACTTTAACAAATAGGGCGCGCAGAATATATTTTTTACTGTTTTCGTCGGCACTGTCAAACTGTTTTCGTCGGCTCTGTCAAACTTAACACAGTCCCGACTGTGTAGATAATACTTATCATAAAACTTTAACAAATAGGGCGCGCAGGATATATTTTTTACTGTTTTCGTCGGCACTGTCAAACTGTTTTCGTCGGCTCTGTCAAACTTAACACAGTCCCGACTGTGTAGATAATACTTATCATAAAACTTTGCGGTAATGTAAAGTAAAAAGCACTATTTCGTAATAAGCTGCATTCAGATACTAAAAACGGTGCAATAAATGTCACATTACGAGTGTTGAATAAATTATTTTCTCTAGACAACGAAGAACAAAAAGAGAAGCCATCCAAACTGCTCAAGCCTGGTGCCAAGAGGCGTTTCGATGACATCCTCAGCATAAAGAGCGGAAAGTCCAGCCGGAGTAGAGCTTCTACCGTCACTGTCACCTCCAAATACAAGGCCGGCGGCAAGGGAATACACAGGTGAGAATGTACCTTATTACTGTAGTTATAAGGCTGTTTTTAGCGTGAAGAATGTGTGTTAAGTCCTTTTATAAGATTAAGAAAATACAGATGTGATTCTACCTTATTGCAGTAGTTATATGGTTGTTTTTTTAGCGTGAAGAATATTTTTGTTAGCTCCTATAAGAATAAGAGAATACATTTGTGACATTATACTTTATTGCTTTAAGGGTAAGGTTGAGTATTACATATTCGACTAGAGGAATAGTGTTTACAGGTGAAATTGTATGTTATGAGTGCGTACGAAGCAGAAAAATATGGCAATGTCAGATGAAACAAACTTATGTCCAATTTTCGCGTGGCATGAGACGGAGATAGCGTGTTTCGCGGAACAAAAATGAACTAAGCACTTCTTATCTAAATAACTCGTAATTTTAAAAAACCGTTAGTAGCAGCCCTAGGTCATATGTTAGTGATATTATTTATCGAATTTTTGTCTTAACTATATACACCATGAACGAATAAAAACGAAAATTCATTATTATTAGAGGTAGCTTTGTGATTTTTTTCTATCGAGGAAATTTCATTCCATTATGTTTTTGCTCAGATAGAACGCTCGCGTGTATAATGAAAATACCCATATAAAAATAATTTTTCATTTAAATACTATTTACTTGAGTAACTTTCAATTCTAAGATATGTCATTTTGCTTTATACTTGAAGAGATGTTAGTCTAATGTCCTGTGTGGGAATCAAATACACGACCCGCGGTGCGATAGGTGGAAACTTAACCAACCGCGCCAACTGTACCTGTGTGCCAAAAAAATAAATATACTGGCCCGTCAACATTTTATTTTTATAGGAAAATTAAGTGGAAGCCGCTAGTTCTTTTTACGATGTTCTAAGTTTAATGTTGTACTTTATGGTTGTAGATATAAATGCCTCTACTTAATATTTTTGTGGTTTAAAAAAGTTAAAAGGACAGGTATAGGATTATTTCAGCAACTGCCACTTCTGCCGGGCCGAAATCGGATTCGAAATTTCAAAGTGATAGTTATGCGTTCCTTTTTTTTATTTTATTTGGCCAATAGTAATAGTTGGACCAAGGAAAACACATCTAAGGACGGTATGGAACCCTCGGGAATATTACCTTATGCAATCTTGCTTTATTATTTTTCAGACCTCTTGGCTCGGCGGCGTCAGTAGCCTCCACAGTGGGCACGGACTACAGATCTAAGAAGGCGAAGGGCGACATCAAGAAGAAGGGAAAACACGACCCCTACGCGTACCTACCATTATCTAGGAACAATTTGAATAAGAGGTAAAAAAAATATAGGCTTTTTAAGGTGTTCCTATAGTGCAATTAGACGAATGAAAGAAAAAAATGCACAATAGATTAGTTATACCGGGTGATTTTGAATTACTTGGCTATTTTTTTTCCCTCGGATCAGAATCACTAATAGAACACATCCGTGCAAAAAAGAACCTTTTTTTTTTCATAATTTTGTCGTAAGAATATCCTAAATACTCCACATTACTGGATAACGTTAACAAGTAGATGACCTTGAACTTCAGCTAGTAGACGTCACCGAAACATTGAAATATGCTGCGGAAATACGTGAATACTTTCGTAACGCGCACTAGGTGGAAATTGTGTTTAAGACCTACTAAAATTTCACAATATTATTTTTCCATTTTCCATTCACAAAATTAAGTAATATCAGGAATAAACTCTTCATAATGTTGTTTACATTTCGAGTATTTTGATTACTAAAAACTGTCATTGAATCGAATCTGTCATTCATTAAAATCTTCTAAAATAAATTCTATTTTTCGTTTTCACTAAGGAGGAAACTTATCTTTCAATAATTATTAACAATACATTAGGCAGCCCGCACGCATCATACTATCGCCGGCCGACTTTATGTCGGAAAGAGAAGAAAACTTGAATGTCAGCTTTGTAAGCAGAAAACAGGATAGCTTTTTAAAACGTTTGACATGGTTAATAACCCTTAAACGAACCTATCCTAGAAATAAACTCTAAAATTGCCCATTTCGCTAAAAAGGTCTGATGTCAGTCGGTGGATTCAATTTTATAAGAGAATAAATTGTTTCGATTTGAGAGATTCAAATGTTCTTTGCATTTTAATTCCTTACTACCAAACACACGTCCTACAAAACTGCCCTGAGAGAGATTCAAATGTTCTTCTCATTTGATTTCTTTACTAACAAAGCACTCGTCTTAAAAAGACGCTCTAAAGGCCTCAAATCGGAATGACAATTGGACTACCGATTGTCTGACGTGTGGAAGCGTCCTTATACGAAACCTCTCTTCCCTTCTCTTTTAATTTCATACAAAGAATAAAAAAAATATTGCTACGACGTGTTTAGGTGTGCGTTCAGCTTAATACTTCATGTCAACCTATTTGCAATAATTTCTGAATATGAAAAAAATAATATTTTGAGTTGCGCACGCAGGTATTCAGTGGTTACTGGTTGCTAGTCTAGCGTAGCGTTTGTATTCTCTTTGGTTGCTAGGGCAACGTTTTAGAAGATCAACAGTCGTTTCTGGGTGATACAACATATTTTTAAATTTAATTGAATAATTATGGAACTCTCTGGAGTACACTATCAGTTTGATTAATGGAGGGCTTCTGCCTCACACAAGATGCCGCGCGCCGCCCGCCACCCCACCCAACTGTGCGCTTTGTGGTTGCAGATCACTGGAAGTGTGTTATTTAAAACCAAATAATAAGTTGTCAATAAACTGTAATATTCAGTTCAATGTGATTTTAAATTAGCCTTAAGTTGGCCCTAAAGTTTTTAAAGTGTTACAACGATGCTTATGTTAGAATTGTGATACGATGAGTATGTTTGTTAATAAACAAAGTTGTTGAGTTAATAAAAAAAGTGAGTTACTGTAACTTTGTGGCTTCATTTTATAAATTTTAATCGGGTAAGAATACCGAGAGTGATGTATAGGATATTTAATTTGGATGGTGTTCGTGTTTTCGTATACATAGGCAGTATCCAACATTCTCGGTTGTTGACAGCTATGTGACGTAGCGTATTGGCGCGCGATACGACCAACGACTTCGGTAATTTTGAGAAAACTTTGGATCGTCATAACTTTATTTTTTTCTATAAAAATTATATCCAAAAATAAAACATGTATTTTTTTATTTTTTATTTATGAGAGACTCCTTTAAAATAGCTAAGTAATTCAAAATCACCCTGTATATGGGTGTAATCAAAAAGGTCTATAGAGATTTGAGATGGACTCGAATATTCCATTACCCTCTAACGCGTAGGCCAAAGCACCTTAGATTGCAACTGACGAACCTCTTTCGTCCCATCTAACCTCGTCCCGTTCAAGCGGCCCGAGCTGTTATTAGCGAACCGACCCTCTCCAATTAGCCGTTAGTTGCTCAAGTCCGCACTAATCACACATTAAATACAGCCCACCGTTGGCCATAAAGAAATAGTGTTTGGGTGTTGTATGGAAACTATGAGCGTCCGAACATAGTTACGGCGCGTGGATTCCGCTATTCGATTTTCAACCTATTTCCATTATTCTTAAGGGTTTTTTCATGTTTTTTTGTTTTCAGGAAAAAAGCTGTAACATCGAAACAATTCAAAGGTATAGTGAAGACAAAAACTAAAGGTGTCAAAATAAAGTCTAAGAAATGATATTTATAATTTATAAAATCGCTGTCATTATAGTTCTGAAATAAGACGTGCTTTGACAAATGCTGATATTGTAGTGTTACACAAGTTAGAAGTTACATCGAATTTATTTGATCCAAATAAAAATATGTATTGAATCTGAAAATTAGTAATTTGGTTCGTTGAATTTACATGAATTACATTTTATTCGTCGAGCTATGAGATAAAGTAAATTTTCGATTAACATAATATATTCTGGAGTATTGAGTTAGGAAAACTTTGATGTAAATCCTAACTGAATAACCAATTGCTAACCTTATTCTATTCGCCTTACGGTTGTAAATGCGTCATGATTTATAGAAGTGTTAAAGCTGTTATAAATAATAAATCAATATGAATTATTGTTTTGTTTTATTATTAATATTATCTGAAGTTGTATGTTACAAATAATCGGAGATACCTTCGATTAGATAAGAGAGAACAATAATATTGGTACATACAAATTATAAGAAGCGTTGTCTTTCAATGTTAAAAGAGATTACATTAGTGACACGCTAAATCATTTAGGTATTTTTTTATACGACGAAGTCGGTAACGGCCCGACTGATGGTAAGCGGTTGCCGTAGCCATATGGACGCTTGAAACACACGGGGCATTACTCACGCGTTACTTCTGGCGACCTCACTCACGCGCAGGAACACAAGTACACAACATAAAGTTATTTGTCTGCGGTATTCTGTGAGGTGGAGGTACTAACACAGTCGGGCTGCTCTTTGAGCGAAATAACGCTAAGGCAACTTACACTTGCTTTTATGCAACTGTGAACGAAAAGATAGTTGCAAATACTCGAACCTAATCTAATAGTGTCTCATAGATTATAAGACGACTAGCGTCCGTCTCACGGTTTTTCCAAAGATTTTCATAGGGCATCGTGCCT